>CAUYQU010006458.1:0-124924 GCA_963574635.1 Cheracebus regulus
GGGAATGAGGGAGGGAGGAGAGCAAGTGAGCAAGAAAACCTGTCACTCTTGACACTCGCATTTCTCTTCTGTGCCTTGAGATCTAGTTGACTTAAAAAGTAGCTCATCGTGGAGAATAGATATACAAGATACAATTAAAAAAAAAACTTGACCTGTAGGGGATACATAACACTTAATACAGAAAACTGTACTATAAGCTTTAAGGTGAAAAAGATTCAAAATATATTCTGACTGGTCCCCAAAACAATTCTTACCTGTGTTTTTTTTTTTTTTAAATGCTTGTAACTATTTCCCACAGTATAGTAGATCCATACCACAGGAAGATAGATGGGGTCATCATTCAATATAATAATAATAAAAACTGCATATCTCTTATTCTGCCACAAAATCATTGACATACAGTTTCTATGATCCAAATGTCTGTAAATACACTGTATTGGTACTAAAAGACAAAATGCTTAAAACACTGGTGTAAATTAAAAACATATCTTGATTTATTTATCAAGTGTCATTAAACAATATATTTTTACATTCATATTCTGTGTAGGTCTCTAGGCCAATGGTCTCCAAGATGAGTGAGTCTGCACTTCTATGTACAAAATGATCTACTGGGTTAAAAAAAAAACAAAATGTTAAAAGTTCTATACTTCCAATCGTTGTGTTAGTTTAAAGATAAGAAGAAATGAAACTAAGCTTTCCTAATAGGTAACATGTGGACTGACACTGTGCCCTTACTTAATGGGTATTATCCAGTCCTGCTACATGTACAGGATGGAGGAACCTTGAGGGAAAAACTGTAGCTGCAATAGAAGAGGATGACAGTGAAGCTCTGTGATATGGTTTGGCTGTGTACCCACCCAAATCTCATCTTGAATTGTAACTTCCATAATTCCCACGTGTTGCGGGAGGGACCCAGGGGAGGTGATTGAATCATGAGTCGGGTCTTTCCTGTGCTGTTCTCATGAGAGTGAATAAGTCTCACAAGATCTGATGGTTTTATAAAGGGGAGTTCCCCTGCACACTCTCTTTGCCTGCCACCATGAAAAACTTGACTTTGTTCCTCCTTCGCCTTCTGAGATGATTGTCAGGCCTTTCCAGCCATGCAGAACTGTGAATCAATTAAAACTCTTTCCTTTATAAATGACCCAGTCTTGGGTTTGTCTCTATTAGCAGCATGAGAACAGACTAATGCTGCCTCACTCTCACTTGCCATGTTTGCCCTCAGCATATCACAACTTGATGCAGTTTCCAGGGATGGGCCTGCTTAAGTGAGTTGATAGATTTATGATCCAGTTTTAATTAAACTAAACCTCACAAAAAGCACAAAAAGTAGCTTTAAAAAAGGTTCTCTAGAACTATTGAGGAAAACACAAATAAGGCAAGCACACAAAAACAGTACAAGAATGGCTAAGCTAGTACTTCTATAGTGCAAGTTCTTCATGGACGTTATGCAGTAGATGCTGTGATGATCTAATCCAATCAGTCAAAAAGTCGACAGAAATTCAACAATGTATGAATTTATGTCCAATATCGTTAATGACAAATTTTGATTCAGCAAGGTTTTGTGCTTAAAATATTAGCTAATAATAGCAATGCATTTATGTAATTTATAAACAAATACAGTATTTTTTCTTAACAATGGGGAGTGCAACTTAAAGTCTGGAGATCAAGTGGGACACTTGCCAAATGCTTTAGACTAAGTAACACATTTTACTAATGTTAAATAATAAAATGTAGTTTTTCTACATTCTCTAAACTAATGGCATATACCAATATCTTCTTAGTCAATTCTGTTATACTGAAGAATATAATTCAAATGCAGTGGGCTAAATTTTACACTAATTTGAACATTGAAAATTTGAAATCATGCAACATTAATTTACGAATAAAATTTTAGTTAATTCCCTCCTCAAAAAAAAAAAAATCAAGAGTCTTATCATTTCAAAGCTGGAAAACTGAAGTTGCTACTATGGTTAGAGAAGTGTGCTTTTAGTACTTTCCAGTGTGCTACACTTGTGTTTATAAATGAAAGGTTTCTCTGAGTAATTGCGGTGACTATTGGGCTATTTTAACACTAACCACTTCTGAAGCTAAAATTACCTTTTACACCTATAACAATGTCAACCAAAGTTCATCAAGTAATGATTCTAATTATGGTTCTGAAAAATCGTGCCTGACAATAACACTGATTAACTATCATGAAATGCTTTGAAGAAAGCAAAATGATACCATGACACAGTGTATTTTTACTTTAGGCCACACCTTTTGAAATATTAAAGATAGGGTGGAGAAAATAAAATGTGGCATAAGGTAAGGTATACTACAAGGATTATATATTTGGGTGTCTTGAAAATGTGTTCTCCTTATTTTCATTTATCCTTCCAGTACATTTCATATATTATTTTACTATTTAATTTTAAATTTACTTTATTTTTTTTATTTCACCAATTAAGGAACAATTAGAGTATTTAATTAGTAGCCTTCAAAAATATTTTCTTTAAATGAAATATGGCTTCCCTGGAATTCTCAAATGTCAACAATCCATTCACATGTGATTTTTAAAACAGAATTACCAACTGTATTTGACTTAATTGGCATTAAAATTTATTAGCACCTGCTAGGTATTCATCAGTTGCACAGTGGGAACTTGTAGCCTAGTCAGTCTAGACAAATATTTAAAAGTTAGTAATGGATAATTCAGCAGTTAAAATGATATATGTCCATTTTTGCCTGACAATTTATGTTTTAATAATTTTTTCAAATATGTCCCAGAATTACCATCCTCAAGGAAATATGTATTACTTAAAATTCTGTCCCAAATTTCTAAACATATCTGTTTATTAAGCCAAAAGTGATGAAAAAACAGCAATTTACTAATTCCTGATTTAAGTTGATGATTACAGGTTACTCTTAAAGTTAGTAATTAAGGTGTTGGCTGGGCATGGTGGCTCACGCCTGTAATCCCAGCACTTTGGGAGGCCGAGGCAAGTGGATCACAATGTCAAGAGATCAAGACCATCCTGGTCAACATGGTGAAACCCCATCTCTACTAAAAAATATAAAAATTAGCTGGGCGTGGTGGTGCGTGCCTGTAGTCCCAGCTACTTGGGAGGCTGAGGCAGGAGAACTGCTGGAACCCAGAGGCGGCGGTTACAGTGAGCCAGGATCGTGCCCCTGCACTCCAGCCTGGTAGCTGGTGACAGAGCAAGACTCTGTCTCCAAAAAAAAAGACAAGGTGTTTTGAATTTTTTTAAATATTCTTGCCTGCTGGACAAATAACAGTATTTCTGAATTTCTGACATGTTGTACATGTCACAAAAAGGAATAAGGTTGTCAGTTTTTGTAGTGGCAATTTTTGGTAGGAAGTAAAAGCACTGACATTAGCAAACATTTTTCCTTGTTAATACAATGTGTTTGAGATTTCAAACAAGTTTTCCATTTTTTCTGACATCAATCTGTAAACACATAAGGTAACAATTCATTCAAAGCTTCAGATAAATGTAGTCAATATCTTTCCTGGAAAATGTATTTTCAAGAAATAAATTATTTTTGTATGTGATTACAGGTAGTCTCGTATAACACAATTCAATGTTCCTATATTGCAAACATAATACGTATAACACAGAATATCTCCTGTCTTTTTTAATACCACATTGTGATCTTTAAATTCAAAGGAACTACAACTAACGTCTAAACATTCTATTTTGTTAAGTTACTCAGGGATAGTCTTTTAAGTTAGAAATATCACCTCCCTCACCACACACAAACACTGAGTTGGTTTATATTTAAGATTTAATTCCCTATTTTTAATAATTTAATTTTAAAAGATATTTAAACCAAAGAAAATAAATTTGAATTATTCAAAAGAGGGATCATATCTGTCTTTCTTAATTGTTACATTCCAAACAATTAGAACAGTGCATGGCTGGTGGTTAGCTTGTCATAACTATTTGTGAACTAAATAAACACATTATTCTTAGAAACAAATCTGATAGCTACATGATCTTGGACAACTCACACTTCTTCTGGTTCACTTAAAGTTCTAAAATAGTTTAAATCATTCAATGGAATATTTGATGGTTATAATAGGGACTCATACAAGCAAAAACTCTATGTAGAATTAAAGAATATGGAGTAGGTAACGTTCTTATGCTGTTTTGAATACGTTTTTAATGACTTGCATCTATTGATATAATTTCCTTTCTGACTTTCACTATTTATCTTCTCCTAGAAATTTTAGATGTATTCTTAAAACAACTTTTTAAAAAGTCGGCTTTGGTATGGGTGAAGAAAAATGATGTTCCAAAAAAGCCTATCCAAATATATAGATGCATACTAGAGCTTTGCTTTCTTAGCTGTCAGTACTGGCAGACCAACACTTAGGCTGTTGCATAAGTGCGTGCGTGTGCATGCACACACACACACACACACACACACACACTCAAACCAGGATAGTTTTGCATAATGGCTCAGTAAGACATTATATACCACAGACTGAGAAAGATTGATATTTTAAAAATTCTCTTGCTTTATCAAACCTTGAAGGGAAAATATTTAAAAGATAGCTATGCTTCTAAACAAGTCATTGGATGGAAGCAAAGGAGATTTCAAAAATGTTTTTCTGGACATCCTTAAGCTAGTTTTATGTTTATCTTGGTTTCGTTCTCTGTTCACTTTTAATGTTATGTGAAGTCTTAACTAGCAAAAAAAATATTTTAATGAGCTTTAATTTTTTTATCTACCAAGAAAACACTATTTGCTCTGTATAAATATTGTAAATGATCATGTCTTCTCCATAATTAAATAATGTATATGATTAGTACTTGATAAATGTAGTACATGTAAAAATTTAAGCAGGTTTGACAGTATTTATAAGAAAACATGTGACTTTCTTAATAATATTTAAATTAAAGACGTTGCCTTCATAAATGAAGAAAATGAGCTTCAGAGGGGTCAAATGAATTGCCAACTTTCCACAGAGAGCGAGAGATTGAAGTGGTTTTTGAACTAGTTTATCATCAATGTTTTGTTTATTCAAACTACACTGCCTTACACATAGTGACAGACTTCATCAAATAAAATCCCTGAAAATCGACATCCCTGGCTATTTCAAGTCCTATGTTAGCTTGAGACATGAAAACACTAATTTCTGACTTATTAGATGAGCACATATATAAAGTAATATTTATTAATTATTAATCACAACACTCATTTTATATAAAAATCATAGTAAGGGCAAAACATTTTTAAAAGTAAGTTGCCTTTTCTGAAAGGTGGTTGAACAGTTTGATCAATTATGCTATTACCCCAACACATTTTATTTGGATAATAGTTACATAGCACTATATATATTTTTTACTTATCTTCATAATCATGTAGATATAGTGGTGTGCTCATTTAAAATAACAAATTAATTTTCAGAATGATAAAGTAATTTGTCAAATATCCCAGCTCTGATAAATATCTGATCCATGTCTCTTGATCAAAAGCTTTATTCCTCTCCATTTAATTGTTAACCCAGTAGTCTGAGAACCTCTTAAATTGTATGTATAATGCTCTCTGTACTGTTGAGGAGAAGCTCCATAACTTTCTACAAAATCTCAACAGATTTGATAATTTGAAATTCTTAAGACCCACAGATGACTCTTTTATAAACATTACATATAATAGGTTTACATATTTTCAACTGTTGGTTGTTTAGTTTGGCTACATTCACAATAATGGATGATATGTTACTGCAGTGTTTCTTCAATATTCCAGAGTGATACTAAATTTTAAATACAATCTATTGAAATCTAAAGACTACATTAAGCACCATTTAACTGTGGATACTCACTGTGTAATTTCAGTGCCTGAAATTACTCAGTGATGGACAACCCACACATCTTTTATAGACTGTATGTATAACTCTGTGTGTACTGTTGAGGGAGAAGCTTCATAACTTCTACAAAATCTCAACAGACTTAATAATTCAAAATTCTTTAGATCCCTATCCAGTCTATCATTAATGGGCATTTGGGTTGATTCCAAGTCTTTGCTATTGTAAACAGTGCCACAACAAACATACGTGTGCATGTGTCTTTATAATAGAATGTTTTATAATCCTTTGGGTATATATCCAGTAATGGGATTGCTGGGTCAAATGCTATTTCTATTTCTAGATCCTTGAGGAATTGCCATACTGTCTTTCACAATGGTTAAACTAATTTACACTCTCACCAACAGTGTATACACGTTCCTATTTCTCCACATCCTCTCCAGCACCTGGAGATGGATGCAGCAAACCAACATGGCACGTGTATACCTTTGTAACAAACCTGCATGATCAGTACATGCACCCCAGAAATTAAACAGAATTCTTAACACCCACAAATGACACTTTTATAAATCTTACATATAATAGGTTTACATATTTTCAACTGTTGTTTGTTTAGTCTGGCTACATTTACAATAATGGATGATATGTGACTGTAGCATTTCTTCAATATTCCAGAGTGATACTGAATTTTAAATACAACCTATTGAAATCTAATGACTACATTAAATACCATTTAACTGTGGACATTCATGCCTTAGATTACTCAGTGATGAACAACTAGCACATCTTTTATACACTGATTTATATTTAGCGTCCTCCAGCAAAGCCATCAGGCATGCTGGGGACAGCTAAAGGGCACTGCACTGTGAGAAAGAAGGGGTGGCAATCCATGGAAGGGGTGATGGTGTTCTTCACCAATTCTTGTGGTGGCATTGGGAGGCACTCTGCTCTGAATTGAAGGATACATGGTCAGTATCATCCTCAAACATGGGCTCTTTTTTTGTTTTCAACCCATTCCTCCTGTATGAGTAACAGGTGGAAGGTCTCCCCAAAGCTCCTGCTGCATGCCACCTCCTGAGTAGACTGAGCAATTGTCCTCAAACATACCAACACCCTAGACAAATCAAATCAGAAGCCACCCTCCATCCCTACCCCCACCACCAAGAAAAGTGCTACATCAGAATTGGTAAAAGTCTTCCCTGGGTTATTTTAACGGGTAGCCAAGGGTAAGAACTACTGGTATAGAACTTCTTTGTTCAGTAAAGCCATCATAGGCAGGCAAAATCTCATGAGATATCATTAACACATATAGAGGACTGGCTGAGTATCATTCCCAGATAGGAATCTTAAGTCTTTGTTTCTCCATTGCTGTTTTGTGTACCAGCAGCCAGCTAACACAGTTAACTGGCTTCAGACCTCTTAGGGGATCTGTAAATCTTTCACTAGCTTCCCTTGATCACAGGTTGCTGTGCCTGTGTGGACCTTGATTAGGAATTTAAAAGCATATATAATTTTTAGCCTTTTGTGAATGGGAACCTCAATTTGACTTTAGTACATTCAACTTTTTTAAAGGTTTTATAAACAATTTTCTGGAAAAATAAAGGAGACTTTCTGTATTTTATTTTGGGCTATTTGTTTAAAAAGTTGACTACTGTGCAAAAGGTACTGATCCGTTACAACTTGTTCAATCTTATCTATGTTTTGTCAGAGTGACATAAGCCTCTCCTCCTACAAGGTAAAATAGCTATGTTAATTTGTTAGCCCTTTTGTTGTCTGATTATCAAAAGACATGAATGACACTTAGGATTTGAAAGCATGCAAATTATTTCTTAATCTTTATATATTTCCTGAATTGTCAACTAGACTTAAGAAATGAAAAGAAAGAGAAAGCATTATTTCCAACAAATATGCATAACTGATAATTGTTTTTTCACCTACAATACTGTTTAGTTTTTTTTTTTTCATTTATAGTGAGTATCATTCACAGTGTCCACTCTAGGAAAAAAAATATCCCTAGGGCATTTCCCTCTAGCTATTTTAGTTTTAGCCATATCACTCACTGTAACAGATGAGATTAATGCAGCTTTTCAACCATCTTTAGGAAGAATATTCAGATGCTTTAGCAGCTGCCCAGCTTCTTAAGAACTCACTAATCCTTTAATCTCCAGACACTTTTTTTTCATAAAAGATTCACAAGCAAAACAAATGCAATATGGATCAAAAAATTTAATCAGAATGCTTAAAATGCAATTACATTCATCAGGGTGTTCTGTTAGGCTGGGTATTAAATCTGGGCTTTATTCAATATCCTCCTTTTATTATAAAGCAATATTTTTCCACTCTGTAAACCATCTGATCCCTAGGCTAATGTCCTCTCAGCTTAAATATTAAAAAGAGAGAGCACTATGAAAAATGAGCTGGAGAAATATTTCTCTTATTTCAGTGGAAAAAGTTCAAATCAGACTCTTCCTGAAATTTTGTCTTATAAATGACCAGATAATTTGACCATCTGGAATTCTAAAGTTACACTTTCAAACAGTGGCTGGAGGATCATTATCCTACTTTAAATGTCAAATGTATATCCTTCTACACACCTCCTCAATTGAGTAAAAAATGTCAACAATTTGAACTTGAAAATAATAATCTATTGTTCCTAATTTGGCATTTGCAAAGTCTGAAGGCAATGCTGATTTCTTCATGCAAGTACAGTAGCTTGAAAAGTTAAAAAAAAAATCCATCTTAGTTATATTTCTCCAATTCTCTATTTCACATCTAATAGCATTCAACTGTAACAATAGCTTTGAAATGAAAAGCTGTCCAGCACAGCATGATTTGAAACAGTTGAGTGCTTCTTTAAAGTCTATACCCTTGCTATAACATGGTGGTTGGAGTTTTGCAAGACATATGGAAGTTAAATGCAGCAGTAGAGGAAGTTCAAGGATTTCCACTGACAATGCCATCCTTGGAGTAAGAGAAACTTACTCCAAAAATGCAGACACACTAACATCTTAAGCTTTGCTTAATATTTAATGGATTCTTTGTAAAATGAGTAAGTGGCCCAATTATGCAATGGGTCAGTTTGCTCTGTTTCCTCCTAAAATGCGCTTATGCAAATAAAACAATAATTAAATGTAATGATTGCATTCCAGTGCTTCCACATTAGATGAAAACAGAAACAATTGAGCAATGAATTATCATAGTCCTATATTCAGTCAATAAGTGGTTACTACAATAATGTTAAAATCCATCATACATAATTAATTTATTTGCCACTCATTATGCTGCCAACTAAGCCCACATGAAGTTACAGTAAGGACCTGCAAGAAGATTTAAGGTTTCAAATGACCCAATGCACAACTGACTGTAAGTTATCTAAAGGCTAGGCAATGGCTTCAGGTAAAGATACTATACAGCAAGCTTGTCCAACCTGCAGCCTGCCCACAGGCCGCATGCATCCCAGGACAGCTTTGAATGTGGCCCAAAACAAATTTGTAAACTTTCTTAAAACATTATGATTTTTTTTGGCAATTTTTTTTTGGCTCATCAGCTATGGTTAGTGTTAGTGCATTTTATATGTAGCCCATGACAATTCTTCTAATGTGGCCCAGGGAAACCAAAAGATTGGGCATCCCCACTAGAGACACCACCTCCATTACTGGCAGTGCAACTGTCAAGGCTTTCCTTTGTGCTAGGTTTAATAGGCACTAACTAATTAAATTTTCATAATAGCATGATGCCATTGTGTATATTATAAAATTTCTCAGCTAGGCCCTTTTTGTCTAACCTTGATATATGTGGTTATAATAATTACTCTTGTTACAGATAAGAAAATTAAGAAGTAGAAAATTTATATACCTTGATCAAGGCCATACTAAAACTAAGAGAGACAGAGCTGGGCTTCAAACCCAGACTATCTGGCTTAAGACCCCATGTTCCTAATTCTCCAGACTAATTCTGCCTTCAAAATTCATCCTGTATCCTCTATTTAATTTACTATCTAGGCTTGTTTGTCACAAGTTATTTTGAAGTATACAGTTTAAAATATTATCGACCTGATAGTGGCTCAATAAGTAGAATATTTAGAAACACATGCCCTAGCTAAAGTGGGCCCATTTCTGTGTATAGAGGTTGTACCACCTTGTGTCACATGTGGGATAGGCCACAGCCAGACACAGCATAGCCTGTAAGACACAGGAAGACATAAAAAAAAAAAACAAAAACTTGCAAGTAATATGGTGTCACAAAACTTCTCCATTATATGGAAATTCTGATTGAACCTGGAATCATGGCCTGTCTTCTAGCCCAGCCTAATGGAGTTAAGATGACACGAATCCAGTGCTTTCTGGGCTTGTAGGTTTCTCAGGTCTCCGAAGGCTGCATTGACCACCTGACTTACAGACTGCCTCTTTAGGAACTGGGTAGCAATATCTATTAATATCCATCCTCATGTATCATTGTTCTGTTTATGGGTAAACTGAAGGGAGAACAATCTTGAACCTATTCAAAGATGTCAGTCTTAAAATACTACAAAACTATTGGTATTTGTGGTCAATCCTGCCACACAAAACTATCCAAGGAAGAATCCAGTGGGCTAGAGATTAGGCACCTAGAAGTGACCCAATATAGTATAGCATATTCTTGGAACTCTTTCTATGGATTTCAAATATGAGGGGTAGTGGAGAGTAATCTGTGAATAACAAATAGAATATATCAAAGTAAAACAGTTGTTTATCAGCTGGTATGGTACTAGCAGATGCTCAGCTGAGCCTGACATTTGTCACTTCTTATTCTTTATAGTACATAAATTTATCTCCAAAGTGATTGGTATGTCATTGAGCAAACTACATACAAAATGACTTTTCTCAGCATGCAATGGTTCAAATTTTATGCAAAACCTAATGATTTTCACCTTCATCTATTTTTTTAAAATCCCTGCTAATTCTTAGACTGTGGAAAATTATGAGTGGTGTGTATGTAACCAATAAACAAACAAGTACGGTGTTTATCTTTCCCTCTGCAGAAATATGGAAGACATATTTTACCTATAGATAACATGAAAAAATGTCATGACTAGATAGTTCTGCTTTATAATTAGTATACATATATTATTTATCACCCAATCTGAGACAATTTTGATGGCGAAAATATACATTAATAAATAATACTAGAAAAATAAATGGGAGTATTCTAAGCAAACTTGGGCATGGTTACCATATTTTAAGTACTACAGAATTATTTATATTTTTATTGTATATGATTCAAAATTTCAAATATAATTCCTACTTCTTCATTACAATAGATTAAAGCAATTTCAATGAAACAATGAGTACTGAATTATTATAGTAATAACACATAACTATTTTTTCTGTGCAATGTTTAATTATTATTATTATTTTTTTATTTTATTGCATTTTAGGTTTGGGGGTACATGTGAAGAACATGCAGGTTTGTTGCATAGGTACATTCATGGCAGTGTGATTTGCTGCCTTCCTCCCCATCACCTCTATCTGGCATTTCTCCCCATGTTATCCCTTCCCAACTCCCCACCCACTGCTGTCCCTCCCCTAGTTCCCCTCCACAGACCCCAGTGTGTGATGCTCCCCACCCTGTGTCCATGTGTTCTCATTGTTCAACACCCACCTATGAGTGAGAACATGTGGTGTTTGATTTTCTGTTCTTGTGTCAGTTTGCTGAGGATGATGGTTTCCAGGTTCATCAATGTCCCTACAAAGGACACAAACTCATCGTTTTTTATGGCTGCATAGTATTCCATGGTGTATTTGTGCCACATTTTCCCTGTCCAGTCTATCATCAATGGGCATTTGGGTTGGTTCCAAGTCTTTGCTATTGTAAACAGTGCTACGATGAACATTTGTATGTATATGTCCTTATAACAATTTATAATCTTTTGGATATATACCCAGTAATGGGATTGCTGGGTCAAATGGAATTTCTATTTCTAGGTCCTTGAGGAATATGTCACTGCCTTCCACAATGATTGAACTAATTTACACTCCCACCAATAGTGTAAAAGTGTTCCTATTTCTCCACATCCTCTCCAGCATCTGTCGTCTCCAGATTTTTTAATGATTGCCATTCTAACTGGTGTGAGATGGTATCTCAATGTAGTTTTGATTTGCATTTCTCTAGTGACCAGTGATGATGAGCAATGAGCATTTTTTCATTAGCTTGTTGGCCTCATATACGTCTTCTTTTGAAAAGTGTCTGTTCATATCCTTTGCCCACTTTTGAATGGCTTTGTCTGTTTTTTTCTTGTAAATCTGTTTTAGTTCTTTGTAGATTCTGGATATTAGCCCTTTGTCAGATGAGTAGATTGCAAAAGTTTTTCCCATTCTGTTGGTTGCTGGTTCACTCTAACGATTGTTTTTTTTGCTGTACAGAAGCTCTGGAGTTTAATTAGATCCCATTTATCTATTTTGGTTTTTGTTGCCATTGCTTTTGGTGTTTTAGTCATGAAGTCCTTGCCTATGCCTATGTCCTAAATGGTTTTGCCTAGGTTTTCTTCTAGGGTTTTTATGGTGTTAGGCCTTTTGTTTAAGTCTTTAATCCATCTGGAGTTAATTTTAGCATAAGGTGCCAGGCAGGGGTCCAGTTTCTGCTTTCTGCACACAGCTAGCCAGTTTTCCCAACACCATTTATTAAACAGGGAATCCTTTCCCCTTTGCTTGTTTTTGTCAGGTTTGTCAAAGAACAGATGGTTGTAGATGTGTGGCATTTCCTCTAAAGCCTCTATTCTGTTCCATTGGTCTATATCTCTGTTTTGGTACAAGTACCATGCTGTTTTGATTACTGTAGCCTTGTAGTATAACTATACTACTGCAATGTTTAATTATTAAAGTTGACATCTATCTTGAGCAAGATTTCTTTAAAATAGGCATATTGTACTAGCTCTTAGATTTCCAACTATGCCCAAGTCCTTCATAGACATATTTAAATTTACTTATTATTGTTTGAGGTTGTGAAGAAAACTACTCATTATTTTTATGTATCTTTCTCTTAAAACAAAATTTGATTTTTCTTTTTACTATTAATATGCAAAGTTACTGAAATCTCATTTATAAAGATAAAAGCATATATAGTCACTGGCATTTTTATTCAGATCTTCTTTCTATATTGGCATTTCAAAGAGTAAAACTAAAAATATAATGTCTATTACATAGAAAAATGCAAATATAAATAAGGTGGAGAACAGCACATTTTATATACAAATAGCATGTTTGGTTTACTTCAGGATAAAACCACAAATTATTCAAATAAGGATTTCTCCATGGATCTCAGCACATTTATTTATCTCTTGCTAGACTGTTCAAAAATATATAGAGTTGACCAAATTGTCTTCAGGACCCTGCCTGAAACTATGACAATGATGCTTTTAACATTTCTATCTTCCATTCAACCATCTAAGCTTCCATCATGATTTACACAGAATCATACATTTATTCATTCAAAGTTATCAGTGTTTAATTACCTTTTGTTTCCTATTTTGTTTGTAAGCTATGGTGGTAAGCAGTGTCTTGTAATACTAGCAGTAATCCAATGAGAATTCCCAAAAATACAATGCTTTGTCTATCTTGGTGTTTAAATTGTAGTTTATGTTGGGGTTGGTGTTTGAGTTCTTCCACTTTAAGTTATTGTTCTCTTACTAAGAAGCAATAGAAAAATTATTCAACATACATATATATATATATATATACATACATGCATATATACATATGTGTATATATATATAAATAAGTTGAATGTGTATGTATACAATATTTACAAATATGTATCTGTGTGTGTGTGTGTGTATACATAAGTTGAAGAATTTTTCAACTTGTGTTGAATATACACATGTATGTATATGTAGGGTTTACTCTCTCAAAAAACATACAGTAAAGCAGATAACAAAGGTAATTAGATATGACCTCAGATATTTAGAAGTATATTAAACAACAGGGTATAGCTTTCTACAGGCATTCAGAAGCCAAACTGGATGCCTACTTGGGATAATTAGTGAAGACACTGATGAATTAACAATTGACAGAGATGATGGAAATGTTTGTTTCAGCTGGGGGAGTTGTCATGTATGAAGATAAGAAGGAGCAGCATGTATGGAGAACAGCATTAATTCAAATGGCTGCTAGTTATTTGAAGTGTAGGGTTAGAGTGGCAGATGAGGCCGTTAGGGGCCAGATCATGGCTTAGTCATCAAGAATTCAATATCATGTTCAGACAGGTAAGATGGCACTATCTAAAATTATTTTTCTTTTTCTTAGAACTTCAGGATATCTAAAACTAAGTAATAATAGCAATTAAGATACTGAGAGTTTAGATTCTGATGTGTACACAATTGTATGTATCAGGTTTAGGGCAGCACATTTGGAACTTGTAATTTGACTCAAAGGTTGTTTTGACCCTGCTCTGCCTGATAGTCAATACAACTGATAATCTGTAGTTGATCTCAAATTGTCTCAGATACTCCCATTCAAAATAAATTATTACCTTTAGAACTAACCAGCCTGCAATGAAACTAATAACAGATAAAGTGGCGTACAACAAATTTTGTGTCAAATAAAAATTGAAAACTATGTACAAAATTTGACTGAACAAAATGGAACACCATAGCAAAAATTGTAAAAGAAAATTCACAAATGAGAGGACTCATTAGGTAATATGAACTAATGATTCAATTCATTATGTTAAGGTCTGCAAGAAATATAATTTATCTAATAAAAATAAATTTCAAAGGAAAAAATCAAAATAGGAAAATTATATGTCAAAATAAGTCAATAAATTAAATTGCCTTAATCCAGTTCAATTCAGAAAATAATTTTAAAATCACTATATCAAAATATCAGAAGCAAGGCATCTTCTGCATCAAAATAATGTGGTCCAATTATCTTTAATACATTAGAGTTTTCCTCTTTGCTAAATTAGAAACTCTGGCTTCTTGTTCATGTTTAGGTTATAGGGATGTAGCACAAGTTCTAAAATATGGTAACGAATACATGTAAGTTGAATAGCATAGTTGCTGTAAAACAGAACCTTGTGCATCATCAAAAAATAATCATATTTATAAGGGTTAAACGGTATATTTTGGGATAAAAGAGTACATAAAATAGCCCTTGCTTCAAAGGTGTTTGATTCTATTGTGATATGAGAATGGTGAAAAAGCAAACAAGAGCTATATGCATTGAAATCTTAGAATATAGAAATTTAAAGACAAATTTCTTGAGAATAGTTTCTCAAGAATTTTTTTAATCGAAAGCTAAAAAGATATGAGCAAAGGCTCAGTATTCTACATTTTACTTTTATTATATAGACTAAATAATATCTGCCTTGATGAGTGCTTTTATTAAGCCCAATAAGATCTTTACTGATATTTTCTTCTATAGAGACATCTTGTGGAAAGTCACACAAAACAATAAAAAATATTAATAAGCTTCATCAGGAATTTTATATCATTATTGTCATTATCTGTAACATCCATTCAGTTTTCAATTCTTCCACTCTAGTCCAGGCTCTTATCATTCTATGTCAGTCTCTTTTGGGCCTTAATGCTTCCAATATCTTCAAACTTTAATTCATTTATTACTTACAGATTAATCATCCAAAAACCCTATTTTCTGTACATTGCCCCATGCTGAAGCCATGGAAGAGCTCTCTGAATTCAGCAAAATAAAAAAAAAAGAGAGAGAAAAACATTTAAATCTTTTAAAAAATGACGCAGGGCCAAGGTTGGCACATTTTAATACAGAAAAAGACTATTGATATTATGCTGAATAATATCACTGCACTGGCCTTAAACTAGAAAACACTACCCCATATAAAATCTTGGACATCATTTTATCTGGGAGAAGGTTTGGTAAGTGTTATTTTAGTCTACTGCAGTAAAGTAGGTCTTATGTAATGTCATCAAATGGTTCTTGGAAACTGAGACTTTTAAGTGAAATGACATACAGCAGGTCCTCAAATAACATTGTTTTGTTCAACATCATTTCCCTATAATATTGATGGGAGCAGAAACTGCATTGAGAACTTACTGTACATGGTACAATGGCCAACCTTTTTTTTTTTTTTTGCCATTGCCATCACTAAGTGGTCTATCTACTCTTCAATAGATATACAAACTTTTTTTCCCTGATGGACTATCTTCATTTAGTTTGTCTAAATAAGTGCAGGGAAAAAAAGATGTTTCATGTTTTTCCTTTGGGCTCCTACTATTTGCTGCAAATGATTAGGCTTTTCTCGGCTCAATACTACCTGAACAAGAAGTAAGTTGCATGATCCTTTCTCTGGTGCTATTCCTGGCGGCTAGAATTTACAGGTATGCCCTCAGAGATAATAAATAATAGACACCATCCCCACTGGCATACTATCTTTAATTCCTAAATTTTTCATGTGACTGTTGTTGGCCTGATAGTCTTGTCATCACAGCTTATTACTGGATCTAGTATTGTCAATTTGTGCTTCCCTCTTACTGTCGTCCCTTTCTCTGCTTGGGGAAACACAGGAATTACTTCTGAAGGTGGCAGAAAGAATAATACTAAGTAGACCAGTCTCTTGAAATTTCACCAAGCTTTCCAGTGCTTTTATGATTTCAGGCTGGAAATGGAGATCAGAATCTTGCATAACTGTGTGAAAGAGACTGAATCATCAACAGATCTTGCTCTTTTTTTTCTTTACTTAACTACAGTACATCAATGAGTGGAATAAGTCCAGAGTGAGCAGTCTGTGTTGCCTTTCTCTTAACTGGGAATCCATTCTCTATGCATTTTAGGTCAAAACATTTATTACAAGGTGACAACTTCAGTCATATGGTTCTGAAAACCTCTTTGGTCAACTTGTATAACTTACATTAAAAAATTATTACTCTGGTGGCCATTCAAACTCTGCTGATAACTTCTAGAACATTCAGACCATTACTCTGTTAGGCACCCTCATTATTTCTTGATGACCCAGTCTTGGAGATCATTAGCCTCTTCATTATCAAAAAGAACTACATAATTTTCAGGTATATGGAGTAAGTGGTCTGAGGTACTGCCTTTTTACAAAATTAGTTACTGACTGCTAAACAGAAACAAGCGTTCTCAAATTATTCCTCTTAAGTTACTCCAAAGCATACACAACAAAACTCTCTTGCAATTATCAGAAATATATGTGTTTCTTTCTATTTAGGACTTTATACTATTTATGCTTAATGACAGACAATAATTCCAAGAGTTATATTTTACTACAAATTGTCAACATGCATAAAGGAGGACAATGACTCAACAAAAAGCAATAGATTAGTTATAATGACTTAAAAAGGAGCCATCACCAGATGCCACTATGAGGTTGATTATGTGTGTTGGGTAAAAGGACTTTAATTCTTTGTTCAAACAATATATATTTTCTTATTCTTAACAATATGAACCTTTATACCCATTTGGACCATTTGAACACTTAACCCCAAGGAAAATGGTAGATCCTATCCATCCAAAGGAACAATGTTAGGGTGTTTAAATTCTCTCAGATTGTTGTTTGAGAATATATATTGGGTAACAAGTAAAAATTAGACCTAGACCCACATTTTATGAGACTACAAATCTCTTTTCAGTGATAAAATATAGAGATAATTATCAGAGTAGTTTTATTATCTACACAATCAAGGAGTCCATAGTTAGAAGGTCTAATTATTTAGCAGGAAAAAAAAAACCTTTGTTTTAATTCTCATGTTGTCTTATGTTTTTTTTGATATTTAATTGTTATATATTATATTGAAGTATGTCATACATGGAAAAATGAAATCAGAAATATGTTCATCAATCAATCTTCACATTTTTTTAAAAAAGAGCAAAACATTTGCGTAGTCACCACTCTGTTCAAGATATAAAACACTATCAGGTGTTCCGAGTTCCTTTTGTGTCCCTTCACAATCGCTACATCTTCATCTTTCAAAAGGCCATGACCATCTTGACTTCTAAAAGCACATATTAGTTTTACCTAATTATAAATATATAAATAAAATGTTAGAGTTATTATGCTTTCATGTGTTCTCCTTCACTCAACATTATCTTTGTAAGATTCAACCCAAGTTGTACAAAAACAGTATTCCATCCACTTTCACCACTGTATAGTACTCTATGTGTGCCTATAACAAAATTAATCATCTCAGCCTACTACTGATTGAAATTTAGGTTGTTAGCACTAATCATGCTATCATGAATAGTCTTAAGCTTGTCTTTTGAAGTGTGTGTGTGTGTGTGTGTGTGTGTGCGTGCGCTAGCATTTGCATATATGTGTGTATATGTGTCAATCTCTTTTGAATATAAACATATAAGTGAATTGTAAGTTTCTAGATCACATGGTAGGCATATTATACCTTTAGCAGCTACTGCTACACAGTTTCCCAAAGTGGATGCACCAATTTCAACTCCCACTTACAGTGTATATGAGTTCCTGTTCTTCCATGTACTCAACAACATTCATCACTTTAAGCCAGTCTGGTGGGTACATGGGGTATTACACTCTTACTTTAATTTGCTTTTCTCTGATTATTATATTGGGAAGCTTTTGATATATATATTGGTTCTTTGGATATCTTCTGTTGGACAGCGCTTCTTGAAGATTTTGCCCATCTTTTTGTTGACTCACCTGTCTTTGTCTTAAGGAAACATAGAATTCCTTTATATATTTTGTATATAAGTCTTTGCCAGTTATATACATTTCAAAAGTCTCCCACTAAATGACTTGCCTTGTCACTCTTAAAATTGTGTCATTTGATGAATGAAGTTCTAATTTTAGTATAAGATTTATCAGTCTTTTGCTTCATAGTTAGTGGATTGGTATGTGTACATGTGTGTATATATGTCCTCAAGGTAATAAAGATATTCTCTTGTTTTCTTTCCTCTAAAAGTTTTTTACCTTTAACAGTTATATCCACAATCTACTGGTAATTGATTTTTGTCTATGGTGTGCTATTTGCATCAAGATATTTTCTATATTGATATCTCATTATTCCAACAACATTTATTGAAAACCCTGGCATCCACCACTATTCTCCTCTGATGCCAACTCTTTTATAAATAAAAACTCTATGATATGAGAATTATATTACTTTGCCTATTTCTCTACCCTTTTATCAATAACAGGCATACTGTGTACTCTAGCTTTATGATGAGTCTTAATATCCTGTAGTTTTAGTCCCCCAAATTTGATCTTTTTCTTCAAGAATATTCTGTTTGTTCTTGAGCCTTTGCAATCTTATATTTATTTTAGAATAAGTCTGGGATTACATTTAACATATAAAGTTAATTTTGCAAAAATTATACTTTATACTATTTTAGTCTACTCGTCCTTGTAAAGGAATTATTTTTTTCATATATTTACACCTCATTATTTTTAAGGATATTTTAGTTCTTCTTTGTAGAGTATTTTTATGTAAGAACAGAAATTGATACAATTTCAAAATAAGTGCATAACTCAGACAATTGACAAAGTTAAAAGTTTACTGTTTGAAAGAATTAATAAGATTAATAAAATCCTAGCAAGAGTGATCAAGGCCAAAAATTATTATTATGTGAAATAAAGATGATACCAACACTACAGATCTCAGAAACACTGAAAAAAAAGATATTATATGCAGCTTTATGCCAATAAATTTTAAATAAAATGGACAAATTACTAGAAAAATATTTATTCTTGACATAAGGAAAAATATAACTGATTTATCCTATAATCTATTAAATAAATTGAATCCACAAATGAAAACATTTCTATAAAGAAAACTGTAAGTCCTGGTGTCCTTGGAATTGTTCATTCAAACATCTAAGGAAGAAATAACATCAATCATATATGAAATATAGAGAAAAAGAAAAATTTTTCTACTCATTTTATGATATCCACAAAATCTTGATACTAAAACCTGGCAAAAACATTGCAAGAGAGAAAATTTACAAGCTAATTACTCTCATAAATATTCATTTAAAAATCCCAAAATATGTACATAGCAAACTAAAGTCAGGGATGATATATCATGACCAAAGTGGATTTATTCCAGGAATGCAAGGTTAATTTAGCATTCAAAAATCAATCAGTATAACTGCCATATTTACAAAATAAATAAGGACAACTATAGTGACACCTAACAAGTGTAAAACAAGCATTTCATAAAATACAACACCTATTCTTGGTTAGAAAACAAACCATCAAACTCTTGGCAAACTAAGAATAGAAGGAACATCCATAAATCTGATGATAATTATTAACAAAAGCCTTGCAGGAAATATAATGCTTAACGGTAAAATATTAAAAGCATTTTTCTACTTGAAAAGGACACAACCAATGCCTATTATTACCACTTTTCTTCAACATTTGCCTCATGGTTCTAGCCAGGGAAATTGGGAAAGGAAAAGATATAAATGGTGTAAAGATAAAAAAGGAAGAAGTAAAACTATTATTATAATTTGCAGGTAAGAAATTTGTGTACATAGAAAAATCAAAAAGATTCTACAGATGAATGATTAAAATTAACAGATGAATTTAGAAAATCTCAGGATACAAGGTCAGAATAAAAAACTACTTAATGGGTACAATGCACACTATTTGGGTGATGGATACACTAAAAGCTAAGAATCAACCACTACACAGTATACCCATGTAGCAAAATAGCACTTACACTTCTTAAATATTATACTACACATAGCCTACCTAAGAACAATATAATGAAAGATATTTCAGTTTTAACCTTGGTTTAAAAAGTAAGTACTATGGAAACATAATTCCCAATGGCTAGAAGTCTGGTGTCAGTCTAGGAAGTCTTCATAGATCACTTAATCCTCAGAATACACTCTTTCTGATTTCAATTAGGCAATTACAGCCCTGAGCTGTGAAGTTTGGGGAATGTTCTTCATTAAGTCACTTTTCTTAGCCCTAGCTAGTCTGGTAATTTCTAGTCCAAAAGAAAGAAAGCAGACTCCTGGAGATAGTAAGGCTATATTTCCATGGCTTATATCATTTCTTCCAGAATATTTAAATTTAATATAACTATTATTAATATAGCTGTTTCAATTTTTATGAACAAATGAATTCAGATTTTCAACAATATGACAGAAAACAAAGTAGAAGAAATAGTGTAAGAGTTCTACTTGGTGTTGTACAATCAACAAATTTAGACCTTTAGCAAATCTCAGATTTACAATCTCAAATTTAGGTCTTTAGACAAAATTGTTTAAAGAAGATATTATATGTAATATAATTGTATGTTATAACATTTCAGCTTTCAGGTTTTTAAAATGTGAATCTTGAAAATATTCTGGCATATGGTTGTCAGGTAGCATTTCTAGGAAGTTCCTATATTTTATTCTAAGTTTATGTTCCTCTTTGTGTGTGTGTGTGTATGTGTGTGCACGTGTGTGTCTTAGGTATTCTTTCTTTAATAAAAGAATAATGATAGGGTTTGCCAACTGATATTTTCAATGTCCTTCCTTGGCAAAATAAAGAGTTGGCAGTCATGCTGAAGTCTCTCCAATTAAAAGAAAAAACATTCAAGTTCATAATAAAATCTATAAGTCTAAGAAGTGTTGCTATAAGAAACCCTTTTAACCTATGTATATATCCTAAAAGTCTGCTGCTAAAAAGTCCCCTCATCCTAAAACATCCTCACAGCAAACTGGAAGAGCAACTGAACTACAATACATTTTATATAGTGTTGCCTCTTGCTCAAATAACTTGAAAATTACTTTTCTGGGGTCTCTTCCAGCTTTTCTTTAGCATGGTTTCTGAATTTTAATCAAAACATAAAAATACAAAAGAATAAAAGGAATAACAGAAAATCAAATTAAGAATAAAAACAAATGACAATTGCATAAGCATCAGCATATTCTGGGAAATGTTAAAAGCATCCTTTCAAATACATTATTTGCCAAATTCTAATACAATTTACTTATCTGAAGCTGTTTCACTCAGGTAAGGCCTATTACAAAGGTATACATGAGATTATAGGTTAATGATTTTACACATTGTGACAAGTAGCTCAAGAGGCAAGATGATTGCCTGAGAAAAGGCCATTTGAAACTACGGAAGTCTACACTATTGAGAAATGCATTTATTTATTATAATAAGAGTGAAGCACATGGATAAGAATGTCACAACAATAAATTTTCTGTCATCTGTCTGAGGAAAATG
The DNA here is from genome assembly GCA_963574635.1 of Cheracebus regulus. Lineage (NCBI taxonomy): Eukaryota > Metazoa > Chordata > Mammalia > Primates > Pitheciidae > Cheracebus > Cheracebus regulus. Next base: position 21,989 of record CAUYQU010006458.1, read on the forward strand.
GTGAGTAACTCCAGGATCTGAGAAGCTGCCATTAATAGATGGCACGAGGAATGTAAGTGTGCTGCTATTTCTGTAATTTGAAATGATGCATATGTTTCTTGATGTAACAAACACATATATTCACTTGTAGACAAAGCTGCGGTTTTCACCCACATAACGTCTTAGGGAAATGGGACCAAAGGAGGTGAGGACAAAGAGAGAGAGGGTGGAAGAGATGAAGAAAGAGATGGAGAAAAGGAGAGAGAGTGCACAGTGATACTGAGACCAAGAGACAGAGGAAAAGGCCTGCATAAAGATGACTTGGCTGATGTACATATTGAGAAAAGGCAATGAGCTGATTCGAAGACTGCATAGTACCCTTGTAGTCTCGTAGACAGTTCCATAACCAAAGTTATTTGCTTTGATTCTCCAATGTTCTTAACATATGAAAGTATATTCAGTAAATTAACTTCTTTAAATCTGAAATTTAAAGTTCATGAAATTAAAAGTCAAAACAAATGTTTGTAGACGAATCAAAATAAAGTCCTCAGCATGGTTTGGTTTTGAGCATTTTGTGCTAGCTTACCAAGATCCTCTATTGAGTTAAATAAGGAATGTAACTAAAACTGGGAACAGAGAGTTAATAAAATCATGGCTCACAAAAAGCCTTTTTTTTTTTTTTGCCAGCCATATAAACCTTAGCTAGCATTTCTCTGTTAGCTATAACGAAAACCTAGTTGTAAATAAGAAATAAAATTTCGAGATAGAAGTTAGCTATAACATAGAAATATACTTTCCATTACAATCTGGTATGTTGTATGGTTTTTCTCTTCCAAAAGGCAATGTATCTTTTTTTTTTGAGACTCTGTCACCTGGGCTGGAGTGCAGTGGTGTGATGTCAGCTCACTGCAATTCCGCCTCCCGGTTTAAGCTATTCTCCTGCCTCAGCCCCTGGAGTAGCCAGGATTACAGGCAACTACCACCACGCCTAACTATGTTTTGTATTTTCAGTAGAGACGGGGTTTCACCATGTTGGTCTGGTCTTGAACTCCTCACCTCAGGTGATCCACCCGCCTCAGCTTCCCAAAGTGCTGGAATTACAGGTATGAGTCATCGCACCCTACTGGCAATGTATCTTTTAATACAATGTGATAATGTTATCCTCTGCAGCCTTCCCAGACGTATTGCTGAAATTAATTCAATTTTAGTAATCAAAACTGTAAATGAATTTAGTAATTTGGCAATCAGCGAAATCTAAATGAAGAATCACTGTTATCCAATTCTTCATGCATTACCTTAAAATCTCTTTCTCTAGAAAAAAATCTTTAGATAAAGGCAGTTCACAAATATATGGCAACCCTAACTTATAACATGGGTATCACATACCTATCTGGTTCATATAAATTATCTAACTTTTGCCAAATTACAAATATATTTATATTCACATTTTTAAGGCTGAATTTCATGAGTAGTATAATATACCTATTTTGTATTTTATAAGCTTAAATGATAAAATTATTTAGGTAAATGACTATTCTTTAAAAGATGTGCTATGTTTAATGAAGTTTAATATTAAAATTTCTAAAAGCTAATTTTAAGTTCACTCCAGAGTTATGGAGCTATGTCTTCCTCTGTAAGAAAAAATACATAATTAATCCTGACTTTTTAGTGAAACAATTCCTTGGTTTTGTTGTAGAAATACTTTGGGGGTGGTAACTCTGTGATTGCTTTAGAATTAAAGCAATCTGCTCATGATCTCACATTGGATATGAAAGCTGAAGGCAAGAATAATGCAAAGCACACATATAATTAGGAGGTTATATACCCAGAAGTAATCAGTTCTGTAAGATACAGTTTTTCAATGTCCAATAAACAGAAATGATTAGCAGTAATGAAAAAGAAATGTAAACATATTCCATTTACTTCTTGTCCTATTAATGGTAGACAAATCACAAATAAGTAATTCATTTCAAACATATTGTCAATGGTAAAACAAAGTAAAATTGTTAATGCAATCATTAAATTTATCTTATAAGTTCTTGTAATTGCGTAAAAATATAAATGGTGGTTATTATATGCCAAAACATCTCTTGTGATTCCTCTTAAGTATCTGTCCAAAATCAATTAAATTCTGGAAGGCTGTGTGAGAAAAGTCACAAGCCAACTGCTATTATAAGTCACAAACATGTCAGAAGAGCTCTTTCATTATTAAGGAAAGTATACCATGACTGTATGATACTGGACATAGAAAAACAAGATTTGCCTTTCACTCATAGTAATTTGACTTGTTTGTGCTTTTAAGTTACTCCAATTATTTTCTAATGTTCAACATTATTCTGATTAATTCCTAGCTATTGAATCTTCAAAAGATTTTTATAAGCCTAACTCTTAAATTGCTGCTTTATTTGTTTTAGCAAGCACCAAGGAACTAATAAAACAAGTTTACTCATGTCAAATTTTAGATTAAAAACAGATTGCTCCTTTTATGTGATAACAGAGTTGAAGCAGGATGAAGTCACCTCAATTATCATTGTCCCTGGGTTTTATTGTACAATACCCATTTAAGATAAATAATTACCTAGGCCTCTTAGCTTACAAGCTATTCACACATTACAAGTCTGTAATGTTTTGCATTTCTGCCCTCTGCTAGTACAATTAAAGCTTACTGACAGTAAATGTAGTAAATTTTACTTTTTCTCATACAAATACTTAGTGCTATGTTACTGACAGAAAGATGATTCTCCAAAATATAGGAAATAATTAAGCAATGTTTTATTTAAATATTAAACATAGGAATATTCATTCCTACAATAACACTGGCATATTATAATACTACTGTGATGATAGGGTCTATAATAACCATTAGAGAACAATTTGGCATAAAATTAAATTATTAATTAATGTTACTTCTCTCTGAAATAAAACATAACTCAAAAAGAATTAGGGGGAAAAAAGACAACATATATGAAAAAAACAATGAGAGAGAGAGAAAGAGTTGTTGTTTTCTGTTTTTCTGAGACTGAGTCTCACTATGTTGCCCAGGCTGTAGTGCAGTTGTGTGATTATGGTTTACTGCAGCCTTTACCTTCTGGGCTCAAGTGCTCCACCCAAGCCTGCTGAGGAGCTGGGAATACAAGTTCATGCCACCACGCCAGGCTGGGTTTTTTTCCCCCTGTTTAGTGGAGATCTGGCTGTGTTGCCTAGGCTAGTCTCAAACTCCTGAGCTCAAGTCATCCTCCCACCTCTGCCTCGCAAAGTGCTGGGATTACAGACTTGAGCCATTGCACCCAGCCAAAAAACAATACTGATGGCACTCAAACACAGTTTGAATTCTGACATTAACAATATAAAGAAAAACCTATAAATGTTAGTCAAATGGTGGTTATTAACTTTGCTCTCAATTTTTTTTTTCAAATAGTGACATCTTTTCATGTCTTAGATAAGAAAAAGCAATTTTCCAGAGATTCCTGTTCAAACATAACTTCTACTGATTATGTTCATAAATCAAGGCATTAGATTAATTCATGGAGACAACACTGGATGGTTGAAACTTTTGTCATTGCAATCATTGATTAAAACTATTTTCTTGCTATATTTTGTAAAATACAAAAAAAAAAGGAACTTTTAGAATAGGTAAAGACTACTAAATATATAGGCAAGGTACTTTGCTCAAAGAATTTAAAATGGAATTAAATGTATAAAACTGATAGATCATTATTTTACTTAGAAAAAAAGAGAATTTAATATGGTTCAATCTAAAAATAAAGTGTGAGTAAGATAATACCATAAAACGAATGGGGCTGAAGAAAAGCAGATGTAACGTTCTAACTCAGTATTCGAACCCACTGGAGTCTTACATTCCTAGGTTTCTGTGCATTCAGTGGAGAAACTGAGAGAATTAATCGTTCAATTATCTTTTCTTTCCTCCTTCTTCTTGACCTCCTGTTTCACTGAGAGGGTTTGGAGGTAGGATCCAGAGTGAAACTCTGTTAGAAGCATTGGGAGAAAGCATAGAATGTCCAGTACCGCTGGCAGTGGCAAGGGGTCAAGACCACTAGTCCTGTCTGTGTTTTCACAAGCCCCACTGACATCTCTAGATTTCCTCATCACCCAGCCTTGAAAAATCTGTTACCTGTCCCTTCAGTATGTTTGTCATTCCTTGATTCCTTTCCTCTGTGGGTATTCTGGTGCTGACTCTCTTTCCCACCTCTCCTTTTCTGGGAGGCTGCTGCTGCTGCTATCTCCTCTATCCTTATCTTTGGCATCGGGCCCTTAATCTTCAGACTGGGAGAGAGCCCATCCCATCTTTTGGGGTTTGCAAACTCCTACCCTAAACCCACATGAAAAAGATTGCTTTCCCGTTTCTGGGGATTTCTTTGGCACTTCCTGGGAACTCTTCCACCTGGAGTAGTAACCCCAGGTTGCTTCAGGCTGCATACTTGTACAAAAGCTGGTTGTTCAGCTCCAGAAATTCTGAAAACTGCCCTAGCAAAATGACATCAGAGTCTGCAAGGCTCAGGACACCGACTCTGTCAGAAAATTGGGAAATTATTTAGAATATAAAATCACAATCCTAAATGTTTGACATTTATGTATCAAGAGACTTAGAAATAATCATACGTATAGCAAATTCTTTTGAACCTCTGCCTTTATGTAAAGTGATAAAGATTGAAGACAACTGGCCAAGCACAGTGGCTCACACTTGTAATCCCAGCACTTTGGGAGTCTGAGGCAGGCAGATCACTTGAGGTCACGAGTTCAAGACCAGCCTGGCCAACATGGTGAAACCCTGTCTCTATTAAAAATACAAAAATTAGCTGAGTGTGATGGTGGGTACGTGTAGTCCCAGTTACTTGGAAGGGTGAGGCAGGAGAATCGCATGAACCCGGGAGGCAGAGGTTGCAGTGAGCCAAGATTGAGTCACTGCACTCCAGCTTGGCCGAGAGAGAGAGAGAGAGAGAGAGAGAGAAAGAGAGAGAGAGAGAGAGAGATTCTGTTTAAAACATATATATATATATATATAATTTCCCGGAAGCAGTCCTTAATAAAAGGGGTTTAAAGAAATTTAAAATTCCTTTTTTGTTTTTGGTGCTTCCTTGCAGACATCTACTAAAAAGTCTCAAGACCTTCCAATGTTTTCACAAATAAAGTTCACTGAAGTATATATATCTATATCTAGATATAGATACATCATAAAGATTTATCTGTTATTGCTTAGGAGATTGGAAAAAAATCTGTTCTGACCATAATATTAAATGGCTCTGGAAAATACATACCATATTTGGTTATTTTATCTTATCTTTGGATTGGTATCTTCTTAATTACCTCCCAAGTTATTTCTTGGAGTATGGAGTATCTGGGCCTAAAAGAAGGTATTCTACTTAAAGTAGTCATGTAATATTCCTCTGTTTAGGTAAAATAAGTTGATAATTGTATCCACTTCATAAGAAAACATAATTTTGCTTTGATACATCCTAAGTATGATGTTGGGACTGGAAAGCAATGTGCTAAAAGAAAATCTCAAAGAACAAAGAGCATTCTTTTTCTGTCTACCTGAATGTCTATCTCGAACAACCAACCACCCCATCTCCCTAAAATAGTTTTTAATCAGTTTTTTCCATATTAATTAATAGCAAGATCAGTCATCCATTTGCTCAGACCAGAGCAAGAAGTCATTCATTCCTATTCCTAACCCAATATGACCACAAGTCGTGCTAGTTCTATCTCCAAAATAGACTATGCAATAGCCACATTATTTCCAATTCCGTTGATATTATACTCCTTAAGAAGTGAGAAATTCTTAATTCTTTAAAGTTTAAAATAAATAACATGCCCCTCTGAAGTCCTGAAATCGTATCTTTTTGAAATTAGAATTAAATACATACTTATACTGTAACCTATGAAAACTATCTTATGATCTTGTCTCTGGGCTCCCCTCTGAACTTGTGTTCTACCACTCTTTTGTTTATTATTCTTTGGACTTCTTTTCTATTTTGTAATCATGACTAGTTATTTCTGCCTAAGAATATCTAGAAAATTTCTGCCTTAAAAGTTTTACAGAATCTAGTATCAAAATCTAAGCTCTATAATATTATATTATTACACAAGTTTATGCATGGACCTTCAAAGCCTTCAAATGAATTGTTAACAAGGAGAAATAGAAGAAAAGTTTCTTGATAATGCAGCCATTGCTCTGCTCAGAATTTGAAACACAGAGAGAGACTGAGCATTGTGTGTGTGTGTGTGTGTGTGTGTGTGTGTGTGTGTGTGTGTGTGTGTGTGTGTGTGTGTGTGTTTAGTAGAGACGGGGGTTTCGGTTTCACCATGTTGGTCAGGATGGCCTCAATCTCCTGACCTTGTGATCCACCTGCCTCGGCCTCCCATAGTGCTGAGATTACAGGCATGAGCCACCACACCAGGCAGAGACTGTGCATTCTTATTGTCTTATAATCAAGTGTAATTATATGAAGATTTTAATAGACATTAAAATCTTAACCAGCAAAACAGCATTAGTTGGTTCTGTGACTAATATTAATCACAGAACCAAAGTATTATCTAAATTTGTTTTTAGATAGTATTACCTATCTAAAAAGTATTTTTTTTACAAAAGTATTTTAAAAAGTATTATCTAAGCTTGTCTCCCTATAAAAATGCTCAATTGTTTGCTAATAAAGGTGAATATAAATTTTAAAATATGCCAGTACATCTACGATTTACAAACACACTGACCTAAAATTACTTAGGATTTTTATTTTGCTTTCCAAGTGTTCTGAAATTTTAATGTGATCTGAGGGTACAAGTAATCTGAACTATTAAACCCTATGAAATGTATAAAATGGTAACTAATTCTATACATTTATTATGCATTTGTTTATTTTGCCCAATGTAGATGAATAATAAGACAATGTAGTTAATATTTTGTATCTGCTATTCACTTTACTCTTTAGGCTTTGATTCAGCTATATAAAAACAATCCAGGCAGAAAATTGGCAAATGGACCTGAAACTCACATTTTCTCCAGTAAAATTATCTTATAATCTTTTGCAAGAATTGAAAATTTCTGCAAATATATAGATCTACACAGAGCAAAATACAATTACATGAACACACACATTATCCCAGATTCAATGATAAAATAAGGATAAAATAAATGCAGAAAATCGAATAATTTTAAAATGTAAGTTTATGAGCTTAAGTGGAATGAACATGAAAAATGATAACACTTTACATGTAATTGTAAAAATAACACAAAATATGTTGACATATGAATGTATATATATTTATAAAGCTCTTCATTTCTTTATTTCTTTAAGAGATGGGGCCTTGCTAGTTGCCCATGCTAGCCTTGAACTCCTGGGGGATCATCTTGCCTCAACCTTCTGAGTAGCTGAGACTATAGATATATATCTCCATACCTGGCTTTAAGTATTCTCTTTTTACCAAATCAGCTGTTAGACTAAATATTTGTGAAACAACTTAAACCTAATATTTACTGTTATATATAAAACAAATTTTCATATTAGAATCACGTTTTTACTGCTTTTGCACTATGTATGTTCAATCCATCCACAGTAATTAATCTCTGTGACTGAGGACTCTATTTTCCTCTGGGAATCACTAGCAATCTTTGCTTTCCTTTCCAAATAAAAGCATCTTTTACAATCATGGCATCTGCTCAGGAAAGGGATAAGATTAACAATACTTTGTAAAGTTCCAGATCCTACTGTGCTATCCAAGACTATATACTGGAGTGTTTCCAGTACATAGAACTGCAGTTCTCTCTCTGATTAGTGTCTATCTTTGCAGATTTTAAGTCAGATTTCTTAGATAGGAAAGAACCTGGTATATATAGAAGAAAGTGAAATATGTTTATCTATAGAATGGTGAGTCAGCTCTGGAATGCAGTTGAAAGTTGATCTGGACAGGAAGATACTTAGTATCTAGAGAATGGGAGGTTCTAACCTCACAGAAAATGTATATTTGAAGCAATAAGAATTAGGAAATTAATGAGGCTTTGCTATGCTTTAACAATGCTTCTCTCTTTAGGTTTTATGACATGAAATTACTCTTGTTCCTATAAGTGGCTATTGCCAAACATGGTTTTATGGCTCAATGCCAGGTTCTTCCTACATGTCTGATCACCTGAAGTGAAACAGAATGGTTCTTATAAACCTTTTAAACTAGATGGTGTACCGAAGATAAGCCACGTTAAGTATGATAAATGTGAATAATATAGAATTATCTTTGAAAATCAATAGAGAACATTCATAAGTGATCATTTTTGTCTTCTTTTGTTTATTCTGTGGGTCCTCTAGCTCAACTATAGGGTTGTTCTTTGATCAAAGAAACCCTTATTTTATTGCTTTTTGCACTTCCCCTGATTCTGATACTTTATACCCTGCTGCTCTACGTTGCATATTGTAAAATATATTGAAATGACTTAATAAAGACTTAAAAATATTATTTGGTGTCATGGTTCTTGCCTTTTCCACTGGAAAGAATATGTATTCTCAGTGTCTACTTGTGTGATTTTTTTATATATATATGTGTATATATATATAATATATAATATATATTTATATTTACATACTGCAGATGAATTGAACATATATATATATATTCTTAGTGTCTACTTTTGTGAAAAAATGTATTATATATATATATTATATATATATATATTTTTTTCACAGTGTCTACTTGTGTGAATCTCAGAAACATCAGTGACAATCCCCATCTGTGAATTTGTGAAAATATTGGTTTTGTGAAAATGTGGTTTTGATCAAGAATGCCTGCTTTAGATTGATTTCTCATTTTCAGTATAAAGATTTCAATTCATTCATTCATTCAACAAGCAATTACTAAGTTTCTATCATGCAGCAAACATGGTCCAAGGCCCTGACATAAATTTAAATAAGACCTAGAACTTTTAGAAGTCATAGCTTAGTGTGAGAACATAATTGTAAGTGTCACATCATCATGTGATTAGTGCTATATTCGAAGCTAAATAATATTTTATTCATCTTCAGGCAAGAAGTATCATCAGGCAAGAAGTGAATATCTTCCATGGAGAAATTTAGACTATGGAAAGGCAGATTATCAGGGAACATAAAACCAGAAGACAGAATAAAAACACTGCATACAGAGGCAGAACATGTTAGTCCAAAATTTTTTAAGCTTCTGAAAGATATTTGGGGGTGCCTATAGTCCCAGCTACTTGGGAGGCTGAGGCCAAAGGATCACTTGAGTCCAGGAGTTCCAGTCTACTCTGAACAACATAGCAAAACCCATTTCTAAAATAAATAAAAAATAAAATTTTGTGTTAACTCCTATTTATTGGGGCCATTTTTTTCTGGCAGTTAATCAAGTAATTTTCTCTATACCAATGAATTAATTGATTAGAATCCATACCTCCATCATATGCTTTATAAAGGGGCTTTTCCAAAAGCAGTACTTTGGCATCAAATAAAAGCTCTAATAACGGATAATCCAGACTTTATTGTGGGACATTTTTAATGCCTGGAGGCACACCTATGTTCATGTACTATATCTACATAAAACGGTATTCCCTAGCAGTAAGTGTAGGACAGTATTTCAAATCTTATATCAATAGTGAATGAAGAAAATCTAATTGAAGCAAAAGCTCTCTCTCTAAGCTGTTTTCCATCATAAATCAAAAATACGATTTATATTACAAATCACTTTTAAACTCTATCTAAAGAAGTTACGTTATAGTGACTATAACTTAAGGTAACAGCTATGGCTATTAGTTACTCAACTTCCAATCAGCACTAAACCTAGGAAACACAGATTAAAGAGACTATATGTGCTGTGATAGAAATGTATGGAGACGGAGGGAAGAGAAGCAGGAGGAGGAGGAAGACAGAGGAAACATCTAAAGGGGAGGAAGTTACTAAGAGATGCAGAGGATACAGGAAGCATGTCAGCAAACAAAAATCACCAGATTAAATAAGTACACATTTTAGTATTATACTTTGTGAAGTCAGACATACATTTCAATAATTGCTTTTAATGATTATTCATGAATGAATTATTAATTAACTTTCTAGACCAAAAATACTTCATGTTGCTAAATAACATTTGCTCAAATGAAAAAAAAATATATATGAAAAGGCTAAAGCCTTTCACATCATTAGTACTGCTGAAAAGCCTTAGTATTTGATCTTGTTATAATTCATGCTCAGTTTGTTAGAACATTTCCACATCACAAATTATAACATTCAGCTTCAAGGATGAATATAAAGTACACATAGAAAATACTGTCAGAGAATTCTTTTGCAGTGAGACTGATAATAGAATTATGTGTGTACCTATGTGTGGTTTTGTGTTGAAACCTATGCAAATGTCAGCAAAAGGTGGGGGTTCTTTTCAAATTTTCTTGAGAATACCACTTTTTCTGACAGTCTTGCTCCTTTTAAGATGTACTGAGTTATATGTATAAAATTCCCTCAGTTTACAAATAAATTAGATTCCCAAATGATCACAAAATCTATTTTTTTCTGGTCTTTAGTGAAAAATAAATTCAGAGTCATGCTAGAATATGTTAAGCAGGAGGTCAGTATATTTAAAAGTCAATATGGTATGATAATTGCCCTTTCAAAAATAATTATTCAAGCCCAGTTAGAAAAAATTGCTGTGCATTTGTTTTCTAGTTTTCCTATTATCAATTTACTTTTATTGTAAGTGATGCCATTTATATTATGTGTGTGTTAATTCAGTAGGCTTTACTGGTTTTACTGATAAACTCCACAAGGTGGAGGGGAAACAAGATACACTTTAGTTATAAACATACAATGTAAAATATTTTTGGACTTGGTAACTATATGAAGCATACAATTTTTAAATTAAGAACTCTAATCCATCACACTGTTTCTAGTTGTGCTGTGAAACAGATGCATTAAAAAGTATAATATGACTTCCTATTGGTATTCCTTAAAATATGATGGGACAGTGAGAATAATTCAGTCAGGGAAAAAGAAGTGAGACAAAAATTCTGAATTGTAGTTGGAGTGCCATGGCTAAGCTAAGCCTTTCCATTTCAGCACAGCAGATTTTACATCTCTCCCATCTCTCAGCATCACAGACTCTTAGAACTAGAAAGACCCCAGAGAATACCTGAACCTCCCATAGTTGATGCATAGATGACCTCAAGAACATGTTAAACATGTAGCCATCTATTTTTCTAAAAACCTGTGGCAAAGTCACTCCCCTGTTGCAATTTCAGAAAAGCCTTTTTAAATTTTAAAAATTATATTGGTGAGATGACAATACAACTTCTCTGTAACTTCTCTCCATAATATAAAAATGTACAAATGTACACTACATAAGATTACCAAAATTTTGCTCCTAACATGTAGAATATGAAGATTACCAAACTTCTATGGCTAAGAGATTTTCACTATTTACATACACCTGTGCAATTTTTTCCAAGAGTAGTGTTGTATATGTTCTCCAACTGGCAATTTTCACTAACTATATTCTGGAAAAGAAAAAAAAAACTCTTTCATTTTCAAAGTAGAACTAGCTAATTCTATTATGTAACTGTACAATATAAAATGTATAAGTATACTTTTCTTATTTAATCATTTATTTGGGGGTGAGATTTTGGTTGTTGCCAGATTTTCACCATAGACAATAATGCAAAATTCCTCAAATGTATTTTTTTTTTTGTACAAGGTGTTAAGTCTTCTGTAGCATAAGTTTCTAAAAGTAAAATAATTGAGTAAAATAATTTTTTTAAAATAATAGATACAGATACACTGCCTCTAAAAATGTATTGATTATAACTCCCAGTATATATGAGAAGGCATCAAAATCTTCACTCTGATTCTCCAAAATGGTCATTAACATTTTTAACAATATATCAGGTGACGTTAAAAGCTTTGTTAAAAAAAATAGCCAGATATGGTGGTATGCACCTGTAGTCCCAGCTACTTGGGAGGCTTATGTGGGAGAATCACTTGAGTCTGGAAGTTCAAGTCTGCATTGAGCCATGATGATGCCACTGCACTCTAGCCAAAAGGAATGAACAAACAAAAAACAAAACAAAAGAAAAAAACGCACTGGTCTCATTTTTTACCTATTTACAATGAGAAATACAGACAAAATAGGATATTTTGAAAGCAGCCTCTAGTTCCTTTTTACTGAGCCAATAAGATAGCTCCATAAATAATCTGAATACAAGATTGTAATTTATCATTATTTTTCAGCTATGCATCTATCTTTGTTTTCCTCTTACTCTGTCTACTCTTGATCAGCAGTTATACTTATTTCCAGACATTTTTGGTTACTTTTAAATGAAGTCTTGGTATTTGCTTATGTAATTGCTTAATGGTAGACCTTCAAATAATACCTTTTAAAAGACTGGATAAAGGTAATATTTCCTTCAATAAACTAGGTAAAATTTAGAATTTGATCATGAATCATCTCTGTATATCCATACTCAACATTCATTATCTGTATAATCCCTTCAGAGACCAGTGCTCTCTCCTTACTAGAGTGATATCGTATGGTAGGTGGAGTTCTTTCCTATTGTGAATGTAAACTTGACTTTTTACTACTCCATAATTTCATGCCAGGACATACAGCAACAGAGACTCCTCTTCAGCAGTTTAGCCATCTTCCATTCTGCAGATGAGGCATTTGTTTTTCATTTGAAGTGAAAGAAGTTCAGCTATTTCCCTCTGGTTTCAGAATTACATTTGAATAAAAATCTGAATCACTTTCTTTTCTTGCACAAAAACATTTTTGTTAACTCCCAAACATATCAAATTGCCAAAATAATGTTTTGCACAAAAGATTTGTCAAAGACCACACAATATGTGCACTGTATTTCCTACCAAGTGCCCACTCTTTAAGCTAAGGCATGTATTGGCATGCTTAAAATACAAATGAGAAAAAATAAAATAAAATAAAATGCTTTTAATATAAGAAACATGCAGATCACATTTTTTTTCCTCCAAAGCAGAGATATCTGCATTTCTTTGGTTGTTGGTTATTAATATTTCATTAATTTTCAAGCTACTGCAAATTCCCCTTGAGATATCATTAATAAAATACCATCCAAATCAGCAAGATTATAGTCAAAATAGCCAAACTACAGAACCCATTTAATTACCTAGAAAATTTAAGAGTGCTGAGCACTTGCTTTAATTTAAAGAACTGAATAATCCGATGCTTTGATGATTACAAAGGGTCTTTAGCTTTCCCTGTTTTGTTAGTAATTTTAATTATTTCTCATACTTTCCCCACTTAGACACATTCCTTTATTTGTCCTTTTAGAATAATAATGAGCAAATGTTGAAAAAGAAGAAGTACCCAAATACAGTCATGCACTGCACAATATAATTTGAGTCAATGACAGACTGCATATATGATGGTAGTCTCATAAGATTTTAATGGATCTGAAAAATCCCTATTGCCTAGTGATGTCAGAGCTGTAGCATTGTTGTAGCACAATTATTATATATTTAAAAATAACTTTAGTGTAGCCTAAGTGCAGTGTTTATAAAGCATACAGTTGCAATGTCACAGGCCTTCACACTCACTCATCATTTACTCATTGTCTTACTCAGAGCAACCACCAGTCCTGCAAACTCTATTCATGAGAAGTGACCTACACAAGTATACCATTTTTAATATTTTATACCATATTTTCTACTGCACCATTTCTATGTTTAGATACACAAATACATTTTGTTACAACTGCTTACAGGATTCAGTATAGTAGCAGGCTGCACAGGTTTGTAGCCTGGGAGCAACAGGCTCTTAGACCATACAGCCCAGATGTGTAGGAGGCTATACCATTTAGATTTGTGTAAATACAGCTTATGATGTTCACAGGATGATGAAATCACATAACAACACATTCTCCAGAACATGTCTTCACTATTAAACAACACATGACTGTACTTCTGAAATAAATTTAAGAATAGACAAATATACAAGCACTTGGCAGTCATAAGCAGCCTTTCTCTCTTTGCTTACCTCAGTGACACATACAATTTTTGATCGAGAATAGTAGTCAACAAATTAATAGCATTTAATTTTGCCAAACTACTATATACTTAGAGAATACAAATTTTGCTGACTCTATTTCCTTACATATGCCAGTCAGTATTTTGGATTTATATGTCAAAGCGATTCTTAATTTTACTCTAACTCTATTTCACACATGGTTATGCACCTGATCACACCACATCCACTTAAAGAATGGCAAGGCAGAGGAGGGAGAAGAATTACACTTCCACTACTCTCAGATATATATTCATACTGGAGCCCTGTTTACTTCAAAAATTCTACCAGATTACATACAGAAATTAAAGTTTAATCTTTTTAGTTAATATTAATAGATATTTCCCCCTTGTTAATGTGTTGTTTTCCTGGATAAATCATAGAGACTGTGTGTTTGATGAAAAAAAAAACATTATAAAAGTGTATATGTGATAATTGCATTTATATGAAGTTCAAGAACAGATCAAATGTGTCTATGTTGGTAGAAATTAAATACTATTAATAGTTGTGTTTACTGGCTACTGAGGCAACAGGTATCAACTGGTAAGAGGCCTGATGGTGATGGGAATACTTTGCATCTTTATAGCATACTTATATAAAAAGTAAGCTTTACACTGAAGATTGATGCACTTTCCTTCTTATAAGTTGTAATGAGTATTTAAAATGTTTTTTTACCATGCCAAACAAAAATTTAAAAAGCTAATTAAATATTAAACAATATTAAATGAAGAAAATTAACACATTTTTATATCTGTTTCCTTCTTTCTGCCGTCATTATTCCCATTCAAATCCACATCTTAACTACTGAAAAGCCTACTGAGGCAAAGGCTCATAACTTGTTCTCTCTTACTTAATTATGGAACCTCTCCTTTTCATATTTGTTAGCCTTTCTTTAGTTAAATGCAGTCATAAGTGAATAATTTTGGATGATAAGACATAAGTCGAGGCAGTGTGTACAACTTTTAGGACAAGTACATTTAAGAAAAGGTATATGTGTTTTATCCCTTCTGGCTTCCTGTCGGCTAGCATCATGACATGGTGGCTGGAGCTCAAGTAGCCTTATTGGACTATGGCAGAATTTATGTGCTGAGGATGGAGAAGCAATTAGATAGAACTGTGGGGTCATAACATGCAGGGAGCCAAATCAACTTTGCACTAACTACTCCAGATTATTCCTTTTTACTTGAGAAAGACATATATACTTTATTTAAGCCACAGTTAATCTATTGCCTTTTTTGCCATTAATAGCTGAGCCTAATATAAATTGATATACTTTATATAAACACTATTTTTCTATCAACTCTTTCTCACTATAATCTATCATTAAAGCATACTTTTGGGGTTTTTCTAAGAACATATAGAACATATATGATTAAGCTGCTTTCCCCTTTAAAATGCCATTTTTTTCCATTTCAGGGATATTGCTATTACTCCAGAAATTAAAATATGTTGACTATTAAACAGTCATGTTACAAACAATGCAAAATCTGATTCTGCATTTTTAAATGAAAACCAATTTGTATAGGAAACGAACACCTGAATATACTCAACAAAATGTAACTACTCATTATTTTGGGCTTAAGAAATAATACATAATATTTTTATTTACATTATATGCCTTCAAATTTACTTAATTTATGTCAATAACAATATATCAGGCCAGGCGAGGTGGCTCACACCTGTAATCCCAGAACTTTGGGAAGCCAAGGTGGGCGGATCACCTGAGGTCAGACATTTGAGATCAGTCTGGACAACATGGTGAAACCTCGTCTCTACTAAAAATACAAAACTTAGCCTGGCATGGTAGTGGGCGCTTGTAATTCAGGAGTCTGAGGAAGGCAGAATCACTTGAACACACGAGGTGGAGGTTGCAGTGAGCTGAGATCACACCACTGCACTCCAGACTAAGCAACAGTGCAAGACGAAAAAAAGGGTCACTGTAGAAATTAAAACAACTTTTTCTAAACAAATTAAAATCTTCCATGGTTCCATAAAATCCAAACTTCTCTTAAAATTTAAAACAGTTTTCATTAGAGTCAGGACTCAATAAAAAAGTTGCCATTTTCATTATAAAACATTTCCCACTGTTCTTTAGGCCTAAAGAACTAAAGAAAAGAAAATTAAATAACAAGATAACTTTTTGAAACAAAGAGATAACTTTGTCATTAGTTGTGGATGATATAGTGATATTATAGAAAACAATAGTATCTGTTGAAAAAGTAATAAAAGGTATCAGCACAGTGATGAAATTCATAAATATATGCTGAAAGCAAAAAGCATTTTTTTTAAATCTCATCAAAAGTCTAATTGCTAAAATTCCATTAATAATACATATAGGTATTTACAGTTTTCAGGATAAATATCAAAGTAATCGAGAAATAATGAATATTTTAAAAATGGCATTGAGAAAATCAGTTATCCACTTTAGGAAAAAAAAATCAGTATAACGTTCCTGCTTCATACAAAATTAATACAAGATAAATTCAAACTTTAGTAAAATACAAAAATTATATTTGAGAAAAACATAGGATGATAATTCTATAATTTCTGATTAGAGAAAGTCTTTTAAAATTGATACAATTGGTAATAACAAAAAAAGCTAATATTCACTGAGTGCTTAACAGACACTCCCTGAGGTGCTTTCACATATGTTGATTTACATGTGTCCTTTAACCTGCTAGGAGAAAAGAACTAATTGATGAAAGACACATAGACATTAAGTCATGCTTGGTAAATGCTGGGGCTATCTTAACCCAAGTTATCTGGTTGAAGATGTTGCATTCTTATTTACATTCTTTACCCCTAGAATCTACACAGAAAATCCTAGACAAAAACAACTATTTAGTATCACAAATGTCTGTACAAAAAAAAAAAAAGACAACATAAAACAGGTAAAAGAAAACCTGTTTTTCTCAAACCTAGAAAAACCTATTTGCAACATTAATGATAGCTAAGAGATTAATAATCTTATGAGCTTATTATTCCATAAGGAAAAATGATGAATACCATATAGAATAATAGGCAAAATATATAAACAGTAAGTTCCCAATGAAAGCAATGTAAATGAACAATAATTATCAAATAAAATTATGTTTAACCTCCCAAATAATCAAATACAAATTTAAAGAAACATATCTTATGTTTTCATCTATTACATTGCCATTTTGGCCAGGGTGTGGCAACACAGGCACTCTCACATACTGTGTTAGGAGGACAAGTTAATAAAACTTTCTGAAAGACAATGTAAGATCTGTACCCAAGTTTAATGTGTACAAATCTTTCACAGTGAGACTGACTGCCCTTTTAAGATTTAGCCTACTTAAATAAAAGGGAAAATGTAGCTGACAATTGAACTGTGCAGTAGTCGTACTTGTAATAATAAAAAACTAGAAGCTAGTTAAATGTACATCAAAGAGTAGGCTAAGCATATTATAGCACATTTACACAATGAAATATCAATCATATAAAAGGGGAGCATATGATAAGTTCCAATATGTGAAGATAATCTTGGATAATTGGAAAGAGATATATTCTATGAAGAGAACAAAACAAGCACTGTTTTGCGTAAGAGAATGAAGTCTGCATTCCAGAAGTATAAAAGTTACATATATAAACTCAATATATTATTAATATATATAAATATAAATATATATATATTTATTATATAGCATATAGTCTTATAAGTACTAATATGTGAAAATAATTTCCACATATTATTGAAGACTATATGCTATATAATCCATGGTATTCTTCTCATATTTTTTCTGGAAGACAAACTTCCTTCTCTTACCCAAGACAGTATTTGTTTTTGTCTCTTGCCACAATGTACCTCTTTCCGATTCTACCTATAAAACATTCTTTAACGGTAGGTTTTGCTTAAAAATGCTATTTACACTATGGAATTCTCTGTCTTACCCTATATCTTCTGTTTTTTTGTTCATTAAAAATATCTATTAGAGAATTTTCCACTATATGGTATGCATTATACTAATCTGTGTATATCTGCCTTCTCTGGGAACCTCCAAATTTTTCAATGACACTTTTGTCTCTTCTATATTTTTATCCTCCTATTCTGTCTGGTCCTCCTACACATACACAGTAGTTGCCTAATAAATGTTCACATCCAATTGCTTACTTGACTATATATATACGGGATCTTTAAAAAGTTTGTGAAAAATGTGTATTATGAAAAAACTATGCATGGATTACAAAAAACATTTGCACCAAAATAAACCCATACTAACATGTTATAACATGTCTGAACAGAATTTAGTTTGAGGCAGTAAGAAGTATAAGACAATCATTTGAAAAAAGCCTGTATCAGAGCAACATAAATCTTGCTAAAATTAAAGCAAGAACAAACCTCAAATTTATGTTAAAATCAATGATGCTTTACAAGAAGTTTATGGAGGAAATGTCCCAAAGAAATGAATAGTTCACAAATGAATTTTAAAAATGGACAAGATAGGCCGGGCGCAGTGGCTCACCTCTATAATCCCAGCACTTTGGGAGGCCGAGATGGGCAGATCACAAGATCAAGAGATTGAGACCATCCTGGCCAACATAGTGAAATGCCGTATCTACTAAAATATAAAAATTACCTGGGCATGGTGGCGCATGTCTGTAGTCCCAGCTACTCGGGAGGCTGAGGCAGGAGAATTGCTTGAACCTGGGAGGCAGAGGTTGCAGTGAGTCGAGATTGTGCCACTGCACTCTAGCCTGGTGCCTGGCAACAGAGCAAGACTGTGTCTCAAAAAAAAAAAAAATGGACACGATAATATTGAAGAGGAAAACTGCAGTACCAACCATGTCAATTTTCGAGGAAAATATTCATCTTGTTCATGCCCTAATTAAGGACCAACAATTTAACAGCACAAGAAATATGCAATGCCACAGACATCTCAATTGGTTGAGCTTACTCAATTTTGACTGAAAAATTAAAGTTAAGCAAACTTTCCACTCGATAGGTGCCAAGACCATGGCACCCAGATCAGCTGCAGACAAGAACAGAGTTTTCCATGGAAATTTTAAACAAATAGAATCACAGGCCTGGAAAATGTCTTGGAAGAATTTTAACAAGCAATGAAACATGGCATTACCATTACAATCCTAAAGACAAAGCACCTCAAAGCAATGGCTACCAAGAGGTAGAAGTGGAAGTGGTCTCAGTCAAAGCAAAAGCAGACTGGTCCAGAGCAAAGGTCATGGTGATAGAGGAGGTAGAAATAAATTATTTAGGCACATAGTGAGGGCAAAACAGTCATTGGCAGAATTTCCCTTTTAACAAAAAGCAATCCAAGAAATTACTTTTTTTCTAACAAAGAATAGCCTGAAATACTGAGCCACAAACATAGATAAGCAAGTTTGAAGCTTGCATGGTGGAATGCTGGCAGCTGCACCAAAAATAAAAGGACTACCTGGGTGCCAGGTATGTCCACTGTGGAAACTCCATATTCCCTTTTTTTTTGTTAGCACATATTCAATAAGAAAGAAATGGACAACATGGCAGAGGTCATTCAGAGAAACTGCTTGCATAAAACAAAGATTGGCGTGGGAGCTGCCAGAGATTCGTGCCCTATGCAGATGACATAACTAGTCGAACTAGTGTTTTTTGCACCCTATGTAGATCAGATACTGCCTCTCCATTGGCTCATCTATAAAACCCCTTGCATTTCACCACAAATTTAGCAACTCACTTTTCTGGACCTGCTCTCTGTAGCAGAGAGCTATCCTCCTTCTTTCGTCTATTAAACTTCTGCTGTTGACCTCACTCTTTGTGTGTCCGCATATCCTTGATCTTTGTTGCTGTGAGCCAACAAACCTTGGGTGTTACCTCAGACAATGAAGCAGATTTAGTGGCAATCTTTTTGGGGGATGCTCAAGGCATTTTGTTTTCTGACTTTCTGGAGGACCAAAGAAAAATAATATCACCTTACTATTACAGTGTTTTTGAGAAGATTAACCAAATCTTTAGCAGCAAAATATCTAGGAAAGCTTCATGAGAAAGTCCTTTACCACAACAATCCCCCTGTTCATTACCCTTATCAAACAAGGACAATTTTGTGAAAGTTTTGATGGGAAATCATTTGGAATCCACCTTACAATCCTGATTCAGCTCCTTCTCATTTATTCTTATTTCCTAATCTTAAAAAAATAAATTTAAGGGTAGTCATTACTCTCCAGTTAACAATGTGAAAGAGACTACATTGACATGGTTAAGTTCCTAGGACCCTCAGTTCCTTAGGGCTGGACTAAATGGCTAGTACCACGGCTTATAAATGTGTCTTGGATTTGATGGAGCTTATGCTGAGGATGAAAGTTTATATTTTTAATTTTATCTTTTAAGTCAAATTCCTGATGAACGTTTAAAAGTCCTTTCATATATAGAGATAGACCAATAGATAAATGTAATAAATATAAATATGATTGCTTGTCAATTATTGAAACATGATTTCTCTATAGTGAGGTTTCTTCTCATTTCTTTGAGAAAACAGATAATAAAATTATTCACATAAAACACAAGAGGCACAGCAATGTTCTTAATATTTAAATTATTTTGAAATAAATGATGCCCTAGTGCTAACACAGCAACATTATCATCTTACTAAAAATATATATTATAATTTTGTCAAGCTAATAAGGTTGAGAATCTGAAGTTCTTAAACTTGTTTAAATATAGCCACCTGGCTCCAGGTCAGGCTTATAATTGCCACACTCAGGTACCAGTTTTAACAATTGAAGAGACTGACAGAAGACTTAGAATCAACATGAAGTTAATCTTTATGCAGTTTATCTTCACTTTACTCAATCCGTATCTATTACCCATCTCCTTGTAACTGTATAGGATTCTAATATCTACTGATTAGACACTTTCTACCTTCTCCCTTTTAAAATCCATTACTCTTGGCCAGCTGTGATGGCTCATGCCTTTAATCCCAGTACTTTGGGAGGCTGAAGCAGGCAGATCACTTGAGGTCAGGAGTTCTAGACCAGCCTGGCCTACATGGTGAAACCCCTTCTCTATTAAAAATACAAAAATTAGCCAGGCATGGTGGTGTACACCTGTAATTTCAGCTACTCCGCAGGCTGAGGCAAGATAATTGCTTGAACCCAGGGAGCAGAGGTTGCAGTGAGCCAAGATAATGCCACTGCATTCCAGCCTGGGAAACAGAGTGAGACTCAGTCTCAAAAACATAAATAAAATAAATTACTCTTTGAAAAGTTAGAAGATTTTGAGAAATAATCTATTTGTGCCTTGTATATATTATAGAAAAACGTAATAGTGTTAACTCAGCCTATTTACACAATTCTATCTATGGGAGACTGACTCACTCCGTGGTCAGGTCACTAATTCAAATTTTATATGGTATGAAATAGAGAAAATTACTTCTGTATTGGAACTAAAATATGTCTTCTTATAATTGGACCTAAGTTCTGGCTTCTGAAACAGTAAAATATAAACATAATTGCATTTCTGTATTAGAGACTAGCCTATTCTAAGTTTTTCAGATCCATTTTACTCTATTATGTTTAAACACCTACATCTAATAGCAGCACACTCTGGATACATGATCCTTGTTACCTTACTGATTATCTCTTCTATTTGCATTCTTCTTGTTTTAGCTTATTTCTAAGACCTTAATCCAGTGTAATTTTTTCCTACTCACCAATACCTCTTCTTGTTCTAGTTTTAATACTGAAATAGCTACTCTGAACTCTGAAACATGGCACATCTATTTGTCTGTCCAACATCTAGTATTCCCAACAAACTATCCTGAAACCCCGGACTGTGAAAGCGTACCACAGAATCTATGTCTGACTTTTTTTTTCTCTATCATCATATATGAATTTCCTAGGTTTTGTTCTTTTGTTCTATCTAAGTTTCCAGACTGTCAACACACTGCCTTTCTCCATAAGGGCCATCCTACTCATAGGGAACCCCCAGATGCTGAAAAGTGTCACCTGACCAAAATGTTAGAAAGGTGTCCATTTCCAACGTGTATCATAGTTATAACATTTCATTATCCTCTGCCTGTGACACCTGCTTGTCTAGAGCATCATCGGAGGTAACAACCCCCATCTGTCCCATTTCATCAACTCACTCTTGCAATCAGCAGCTAACATCCATATGTGTTATAGTGAAGACTGAAATTTTCCAATTCGATTCAGCTGAAAAAATTAATCATAATACTATATCTCACTTCTTTTTCTGGCTATGTTGAGCAATTTCCAAAAAAATCTAAACAAAATTATAATAAAATTAGATTCAATAATAGTATTACTCTATTCTGTTTTCTTCTGAAAAAATAAAAATGTATATTTTTTTTCTGGAAAACCAAATTAAGGAAAATCAATTCTACTTTAAAAATATCATTGTGGGTAATGGGTTGGATATGTAATTTTTAAAAATGTATTTAATTTTCTCTAATTCGTCTTTTAAAAAATGAAGACTGTGTATTCAGCTTTTTTGTTGAAGAGGTATCTAAAATTAAAACTTCTTCAAAGCTAATGAGGCCTTAAACAGCTCTTCAAGTTCAGTATGGCCATAATCTTCCAAGGAAGCCCTACCACAAATTATAATATGTTACGACAAGTATATAAAAACTAAAACTCACGTTTTATATCAGAGAGAGGCCAAAAGGTTAACATTTCTTCTCCTAGGCCTGAAAGAAAGTCAATAAATGAATCTCTAAAAGCTTTACCCAGAAAAACTGGATCTATAGTAATAATAAAGAAAATCTATTTTGAGATTGTAACCTATTAAAGAAAGCAGATAGAATAAACAATAATAGAAGATCTGTAGAGAAAATGAAGATACAACTGCTATAATGTTTTTTAAATCTAAAGTAAGTTTCATTATCTTCCGTCATCTTTATTCAGGGGAGCAATATTAGTTCAAGAGTGTTTTTTAATGAAATTAGTCTTTAAGATTCATGTTGAGACCGGGCGTGGTGACTCATGCCTATAATCCCAGCACTTTGGGAGGTCAAGGCAGGTGGATCACAAGGTTGGGAGTTCAAGACCAGCCTGACCAAGACGGCGAAACCGCGTCTCTCTTAAAAGTACAAAAATTAGCCGGGTGCCGTGGCAGGTGCTTGTAATCTCAGCTATTAGGGAGGCTGAGGTAGGAGAATTGCTTGAACCCAGGAGGCAGAAGTTGCAGTGAGCCAAGATCATGCCTCTGTACTCCAGCCTGGAGTACAGAGTGAGATTCTGCTTTACCAAAAAAAAAAAAAAAAAAAAAAAAGATTCATGTTGGTACTTTACTATATGAAATATACCTCTCAGTATTTAGAGAAAGTTAAAATCATAGACCAAGTTGTATGCCAGTTGAAAGAATCAAACAATGGGGAGAATTAAATTCTATTAATAAATTCTCTATAAGTCGAAATTTTTACAAATTCAAATTATATAAAGCATACAGACAAAAAGGTGAAAAAATGCTTCCAGATTTATTAAAAGCCATAAGTGCTTTCTAGATTATGTCTTCTTGGGCAAATATATTTTGTGCTTTCTCTGCCTTAGATATGCCCATCACAGGAACTGCTTAGTTCTCTAACTTGCTTTTTATTCAGATCTTAATTCACATTATTAACCTTTAGTCAGACTTTCTTTGTCCATCCTATCTAAAATTACAAACTCCATTCATCCATTAACTAATCCACCATTGATGTTTCTCACAGCTTTTATGCCTATCTTCCCACTAAATGGTCCACAAATGCATAAATTTGGCTCACTTCTGTTTACTACTCTATTCGCAGCAGCAAGAATAATGTGCAGCACTTGGAAGACACTCAAAAAATACTCGTTGAAATAAAAATGAAAGAGAGATAAAATTTTAAAAAATACTTATATGTGAATCATATGATTTCTAAGTAAAAATGTAAAAATTTCAGGATAAAAATAAACATGTGCCCATTGACTTTGTATAGAGGCCAAAATAAATATAAAACACACGGGAAAAGAAATAGCGGTCATAAAAACAGGAAAAAAATAGAAGGTATCTTACAAATTTCATGTGGCATCCTGGGGAAAGATATGCTGTAATTATATTTTCTTAGGGAATGTAAACAAATGAAAGAAATGTCATAATAGTAAATTGAAAAGGTCTAAACTTAACCTGTACTCTTCTCTTATCTACATATTAGCTACACACGCAAACTGTCCCATTACTTGCATGGGTTCAACATACTGCCAGTACCTAACCTTAAGCCGGCTCAATGCCTGCACATTGAAGGCAGTTTAACTTATCACTGACTTTACAACTGATACGCTTGATGTGAGAATTCTGAAAGAATTTCTTCACTTGTTCCTTATCATTTCCAATTCCAGTACAACCTTGCTGCACCTTCAAACTTCAAAGCCAGCATGGGAGGAAAAGCATTAAGTCTTCAACGAATGTTTTTGGACTTTTTAAAAACTGAATCTTCCCCATTACTTAACTTGTTCTGGTAATTATGCCAACTCTCATTATTTTATTCTGCTCTGTAATAGAACCACTTCCCTAAATCAGGCTCTTGTACCAGTTAGAAACATACTGCAATGGGAGTCAAGAGCAAATATAAAACATCCTGAATTAGAATTAGTGAAGAGAGTTGAAAGATATCAGGGGATTACACACACACACACACACACACACACACACACACACACACACACACACACACGTGAGAGAAACAACAGAAAACAAGTAGTGTTTAGTTAATGACTCCTTTGAACTCTAAATACTACATTGAATAATGATATTGTACATGTGTTAGAATCAAGATTTCATACAGTTAACCCAGTCCATGGTGTTCAGTGCCTAATATTTCTAAAATGCTGTTCTGGTTGTCTCATTCACCTCCCAAAAATTCAACTAGATCCTAATTACCTAAAAATAAAAGGTGCGTAATTCATAGTTCTCTTTGATATCACATCACTCTAATTCACCCTTTCAATTATTTTTTATAATATTATTTTCTAAACAAATACACCTAATCATGTTTCTTCAAATGCCTAATGCTTTTCTTCTCATGTTGTTCATATTCAAGAACCCAATAACTTTATAACATACCTCCAATGTTGTTTTCCTGTTTAATTATCTGTTTTATCACTCAAATTTATTGATCCTACAAAGCTGATCTATTTGTGGTATTTAAACATACTTAATATGTTTATTGTTGGTCTTCCTCTCCTAGAACATAATATCCAAGAAGATATGAATTTGAATCTGTTTATTAATATGCCTCAACCACGTGGCACATTATTGATGAATAAATGATTTTCAAAAATCTTCTACTTTCAAAATGACCCTGAATCAATTGTTTCCTCTCCATTCCCAAAGTGTCTGCCTTAAATTAGACTCTCATTAACGTTTCCATAGACCATTATAACCATCCTATAAATAAATTCCATTCCTAATTTTCCTCCAGGTCAAGGTATCCTCTCATTAGTAATACCTTCTAAAACACAAATCTTATCAGGACTTTTTCCTTTTTTGCTAAGAAACTTCATTTTTTAGTCATACGGGAGGCTACTTTTCGAATTTCTTCTACTGCCACTCTAACAATGAAAGCCTTTCCTTTGGGCTTCCGTATCAAGGAAAATGAACCTTTTTATGTTTACTAGCGTAGAACACAGGATTTTGATATTTTATTTATTTATTGAGCCAGAGTTTTGCTCTTGTTGCCCAGGCTGGAGTGCAATGGTGCAATCTTGGCTCATTGCAACCTCCGCCTCCAGGGTTCAAGTGATTCTCCTGCCTCAGCCTCCCGAATAGCTGAAATTACAGGTGCCCACCACCATGCCCAGCTAATTTTTGTATTTTTAGTAGAGACGGGGTTTTACCACATTAGCCAGGCTGGTCTTGAACTCCTGACCTCAAGTGATCTGACTACCTCGGCCTCCCAAAGTGCTGGGATGAGAGGCGTGAGCCATCACACATGGCTGGAAAATTTCTTTATAGAATTGTCTATACACACTGTTACCCCTTCTGATCCTTCAACTGTCCCTGAAATTTTTCCTAATCTGACACTTTACTCTTGCCGTAAAACAGCTCTTGTTAGGGTCACAAATGACATTGACATGCTGAGTCCATAGGATTTTTTTTTTCTAGTGTCACCTGATTTCTCACCAACAGTTGTTCAGTCTTCAGTGCACGGGCTTTGTTTCAGTTTCTTGGTCTCCCTGTCCCTAGGTCTCCAATCACTCCTTTAGTCTCAGTTAGTGTTTCCACCTCTCTTCCCTACTGTTGGTATACCCCAAGGCTAGACACTTGATCCTTCATCTTCTCTCCCCACACTTCCTCACTAGGTGTTCTCAACGAGTTTCATGTCTTTAAATACCCAGTGCACACAGTTGACTGACATAATATGTCTAGTCCAGACCTTTCACTGGAACATTAGACTTATACATGAAACTGCTTCCTGAATAATTCTGTTAGTGTAAAAGTTATCTTAAATTTAACAAGTCCAAAATTAAACTCCTGATTCTCTCCCTGAACTGCAGCTTCTCTAATCTTTTCTATTTGTTATTTATTCTTCTAGGTGTAAGCCACACAATTTGGAATTATCATTGACTACCTTCTTTCTTCCACACTCACACTTAGTCTATCATCAGTAAATCTTTTCCCTTGAAAACAGAGCCCAAATTCAAAAACTTTCAAAGATATTTCTACTGCTGTCATCCCGGTCCAAGTTGTCCTTTTCTCTGATGTTTATTATTGTGGTAAGTTTCTAACGGATTTCTTTATTTCTACCTTTTTTCCCAGGAGTCTGTCATCCTCACAGCAGCATAAAAATGATCTTTTTCATATTTATAGTCTTGAGAAGATTGGTATCATAACAATATACATAAAGATCCTTTTAAAATGACAATCAAATCATATCACTTTTTGAACTTCATAGAAATGTCATTTACTTAAATTTCAAAAATATGAAAAAGATGTTTTAACATGCTACATTAGGTCAAAAGAGCTATGGGTTAAGTTGTTTATAAAATTATTTTTAAAAGCTATTTTTCATCATGAACGAACATGCCACTAGTAGTTGTTACAATTTCATCATGATTCCCAAGCCTATTTATTTGGTCTTGTTAACAAGAGTATACTTAATCAAATTTTTGGCTTGGCCAAATCTGTTAATCTTCTGGAATACAACTTTGAAGAAGTAAACAGTAAATTAAATAATGACATTCTTTAGCAATTAAATATCCTCTAATTATTATTAATGTTATATAAATTATTATAAATGTATAGAATATATTCTATATTATAAAAACACTGTTTAAAACTCTTATGAAAAATATGATTGCATTAATAAAGTAAAATAAAAATCCAAAGAAAAATATCATAAATACTTTTAAAGTTTACTATAGTCTCACATACAAACATACACCCACACATGCAATTGTTTTCATCAAAATGGACATGAATTCATGAAAGTGTGCTCTTATTTATCTCATGTGAAAGCACTCTAAAAATAAATTTCCTAGCTTCTGCTATAAGTTTACAGATACTTAGCTAGGTGGGAAGACCAATAAATTAAGCAATAGTATTTTACCTTTATAATGATGCACATGAAGGGCTCTTTCCCTCTTGCTGTAAGATCACAAAGTATAATTTGTAAAATAAATAAATAAGTGTACCAAATATTTCCTTTAGAAATAGAAAAATCAAAATTGGGAACATGAAAGCATATCTGCAAACTTTGATTTGTATACCCACTTTGATTCCTGTGCTAGAACCTCTGCGTTAGACCAAGAGGGCCTTCCCTCCTTGCCTCTGCCTCAACCAGGAGAAAAATACTGTGCAGAATCTTCTTTTGGTGGTGTGACCCAATCCTTCTTAAAAGTATCTTTTATCTTGAGACCATTCTGGCTAACATGGTGAAACCCCATCTCTACTAAAAATATAAAAAATTAGCTGAGCGTGGTGACGTGTGCTTGTAATCAGTTACTTGGGAGGACGAGGCAGGAGAATTGCTTGAACCAGGGAGCCAGAGGTCGCAGTGAGCCAAGATCGCACCACTGCACTCAACCCTGGGTGACAGCACGAGACTCAATCTCAAAAAAAAAAATTACACACACACACACACACACACACACACACACACATATTTTATCTTTTTTTTTTTTAATGGGGAAGATTTTTGTTTGTTTTTATTTTGTTTTGTTTGTTTGTTTTTGTCTTTAGACAGGGTGTCATTCTGTCACCCAGGCTGGAGCACAGTGGCACAATCATAGCTCAACTATGACCTCAAACTCCTGGCCTCAAGGGCAACATCACTATACCTGGCTAATATTTTAATTATTATTTATTTATTTATTTATTTATTTTTTAGAGATGCGGTCTCATTTTGTTGCTTACACTGATCTGGAACTTCTGGGTTCGAGGGATCCTCCTGTCTTGGCCTTCCAAAGTGCTGGGATTACAAGTATGAGCCATTTCACCCAGCCTGATTTTTTTTTCTAATAAGCATAATAAACTTTTAAATGGATAGATCATATCAACACATTTTAAGAGTTAGGAGCTTTCAAAAGCCTAAAAAAAAGATACCATAATCTTTATTTCTATTTTCCTTTAATCTAAATATGTCTATTTTTTAATGTGATATTGCCTGGTTTTATACACCAAATCTTCTAGATGAAAGTTTTTATCTAAGATTGTTTAATCATTTTGATAAAATGCAGCACAAAGAGAATGCCTAATGATTGAATTAAACATGTTATTTCACTGATATTTCTTTTATATTTACCTTGTGCCTTTAGCCATAAGAATTAGGAAGCTACCTAGAGCTCATTTCCGCAAATGATATTACAGAGGCCTAACAGCTTTTCTTCAAACATCTAAACATTATGAATATAAGGTTACTATGTATTTGACAAAACTAATTTGTATAGAAGAATTTCTAAAAACTATTTATTTGACATCTATTCAAAAACCATTTTCTGCACTTAAAGTGAAATGACTGTAGAAATTTGCTAACCTTTCATGACACAGTGACTTAAAAATCCATTAAATGTTTTTAAAAAATGCACTACTTGACTCTTTTGTAATTCTGAGAGCAAACAGCTATCCAACATTTTCAGGATCATTAAATTAAAAAATGATAAGGAAAGAAAATCATTAACTAATTTATATTTCTCTTCTAATGGGAATAGAATTAGTAATTACTTTTGCTGTTGAAACCTCCTATAGTCAGTTACTTGAGTCCCAGTAGCATGCCTGTCATTCAAGGTATGGGACCTATTGACCCTAAGTTACAAAAGTTCACAGTTGTATTTTAGACCAGTATTAAAACAAGTGGCATGAGATCTTCACACTCAACCGTCCAAACTACCATTCTCAAATTTCCTTCTCTTATATTGCATTTACTGGTTTTCTTTTTATAGACTTCAATAATGTTTGGCCTAGTACCTTATCTATTATAAAAATAAATATTTTCTAAATTAATATGTGAGTCAATTTGGACATTTGAAAAGAAAGGATAAGCAAGACAAAAGCTCATATGTTCAAGACTTTCATTCGGTAACCATGAGATTCACGGAAGTTATAATAATCAGCCATTACAACTTGAAGTTTTATCTAATTCATAGGGAAACTTATGACCACACAAGAAATTAATTCCCTCACCATTTCATCTGATGTCCTTGTTGAAATGACTATAGAATTCACGGTTTAAAATGAAGTTATCTTCATTTCCTCTACCTATTTTCTCGATGACATTATAAACTAACTGCTGTATAAAAGTCACATTTATTTTATTTCAGTTCTTAAATCATATTTTAAATTCAGACAATTCATCTATCAATAACATTTTGTATGACATTATGTTTTTTTCTGATAAATGTTGAATTGAAGAGCAAGTTAACAGACTGTTACCCTTAAACAGGAATTACAAAAACAATCACAAGGCAGTTTATTAAATTTTTAAAGTAATACTTTCTTGTCAAGCAGAACTGCAAAATTATACAGTACTGTTTTATAGTATTTAAATTTGATAAAAAGTTTGTTGATGTCTCTACTGATATGTTATTGTAATTTATAGGTTATAGAATAAATTATCAAAAAGGGCCCAAGACTAGAATTCTAGTTTGCCTGTATGATTTCTTAATAGGAAATGTAATGATTCTGGTAACCTGAGCTTGCCATAAATCAGCATTTATTTTTCTTAATCACAGATTGCTACTTCCAAAGCATAGTAATTTGATACAATAAAAGTGGTGGTTGTCAAGTTTAATATATTAATTTGTCTTGATAAGCAGCAAATCAAATGCTATATTACTGATGAAAAATTAACCTCTAAAATTAGAATAAACAGAAAGGCAAATTTAGCCAAACTTACAAACTTATTATGGTACCTTTAAGTAAGCTTCTTGGGCACCCCTCCTGTTACAGCTAGAGTGCAATTTTAACACCACTCTTCCATTAGCAGACAAGGTGTCTTACCCCAATTCCCACAGAAGGGGCTGTTCTGTACACACTAACCGGAGGCCTCAACTTTCCATCACAGGCAGTCTGCCAAATATAAATACTCAGGAGTGTCCTGAACTGTAAAGTGATCCCTAAATACAAAGCTCTTTTAAGGAGAACTTCAAAAACATTAAGTGTCTCTTGCATTCTCAATTAAAAATTCTCCTCATACTAACTGGGACTTCTGAGCACAGCAACACAGAGAAAGCAGTTGTTCTCATGTCTTAAAATAGCACAGATTGAACATTTAACCTTTCTACTGCCCAGTTTAATTACTATTTTATGTTTAAACACACACACACAAACACACACAAACACACACACACACACAATTTTGCATTTCTTATAATAAACTAGAACATAGATGAAAGTAAAACAAACTCATTGCTCTTTAAAGGTATGAACCTAGAAAAAAAAGGTTCCTGTTTGTAGGAATTTGAAAGAATTATGTCAACCAATCAAACTCAATTTTTCTATTGAAAAGAGGGTCCTTCAAAGTAACTCTATTTTAAGTAATTATGCTTTAGTAAAGAATTTGGTGACTTCTTTGATTATTCATTATGAGAGATAATTTTATTTTCAAATCCTAGTGTTATATTTAGCTTAGTTACTAAGGCTCTATAGAGGACATGAACTCAGGGCACTTAGAAGAAATGTCTCCCCAAGACTTGTCACGTGTCTACTGTTTATAAGTAACCCAGTTTATTTACTAGATACTGGCAGTGCCTCCTCTCAGAAATGTAAACACTCATTTGTTGAATTTTAATCAGAAGGATTGTTTTACATAGAGTTGCATTTTCTATTTTCCTGACCAATATTTCCAAGGCTATCATCTCCACTATTTCGACATCATATATTAGGATTCAAGACTATCTTTCAACTCAGTGTCTCAAATCTGAATTGAAATGATGAAACACTGAATGTGCAAGCCTTTATGGGGTTGGTTGGTTTGTTTGTGAGACCAAGCTTCACTCTTGTCATCCAGGCTGGAGTGCAATGATGGGATCTTGGCTCACTGCAACCTCAGCCTTCCGGTTAAAGCAATTCTCCTGCCTCAACTTCCTGCGTAGCTGGGATTACAGCCTCTGGCCACCACACCTGACTAATTTTTATATTTTTTTAGTAGAGACCGGGTTTCGCCATGTTAGCCAGGCAAGTCTCAAACTCCTGACCTCAGGTGATCTGCCTGCCTCAACCTCCCAAAGTGCTGGGATTTATAGGCATGAGCCACTGTGCCCGGTCTGCAAGACTTTATGTTTGATGTGTCATATTTACCTCTGCATGTTTATTAAAAATCAATTAAATGGCTCAGCTTGATTTTATAATATTACATACAATAAAATATGTTTTTTTTTTAAGGCTGGTCAAGTGAAGCAGTGAGAGTGGAGAAGGAACAAAGAAATCTGTAACTGTTGTGATCAATTAGTTGTAAACACTACTGCACTTGGACCAACCAAAATATGTTTTTTATTTTGAAAGAAATTTGTATTTCTTATTTTTCTTTCATTTGGGCAAGTAAATGAATGATGATGATGAATGAAAGCATAGGCTTCTCTAAAAGAGTGGTAGGATCATATTCTTGATGCCAAAAACCCAGAGGATATGTCTTAGATTTGTTGTCTGCAAGTCCTATAACCTTGAGTAAGTCACTTAGCTATTTTGAAACTCATTTTCTTTACCTATAATGGCATGTGCTCTCTTTTAAAATAGAAATTACATTCAATAAAGGAGCATTTTAATGTGATAGATTTAAAAAACTATCTGGTAAGTAGATGCATCAGATCCTTCTGGAAGCATGACAGGTGCATGGTGTTACACTGTGTGTGGGCTCTGATCCTGGCAGGAATAGTCAGTGACTTGCTGTCAGAGCCCACGGAGATAACTTGAAGGAGTGCTCCAAATGTCTTTCTGCAAGCATTACCCACCTGGGGAAATTTCTCATCCAATGACTACCGAAGGGTAACTCTGCCATAACTCTGCTTTTCACCGTGGCCACCTCACCACTTGCACATGTTTATGCCATCTCAAGATGTTATCTGTGGTGTTTTTCAACATCATCATCTCAAAGGTTAAGGCATCGCATATAATAAGAGTGTTTATTATCATGTATACATCTGGCATGTTTGGACTTGTCAACAAAAATTGACAGCCTAATAGCTTTTTTTCCTATATTTATCATCCTTGATATTAAAACTGTAGTTAAAGTTGGCTCTTGATGAATAAAGAATGCTGTATCCATAGGCATCATTTGTAGAGTCAAGAAAATTTTTTTGCTTTTACATAAACATTAAAGTACTTAATTTACAATGCTTTTAAAAAATTGCAACTCTTTATATATAGAGTGCAGGTATACATTACTGGGTGGCTATGTTAAAAATTATGTACTACTTTTATGTTCAATTATTTGTTATACTTTTTCTTATGTTTTGAGATACACAAAATAGTTTTGTATTGTTTTTAATTAGGAAGTTTTCCAACCTTCCTAATTCATACACATGGCAACTCCCTCGCTTCTCTCCAATACTGTTTTGCTAATTTGTATGATTGGCTTAAATATGTGATCTCTTCATTGTACTGTATATGCTTCTTTAAGCAGGGATTATAACTTGCTCTTCTCTGTGCCTCCACAGTGATTATTTTGCAAAAAAAGAAAAAAACATCAATCAATCAATGACATTTTAATTAAATTGTTAATAAATATAAAATGTTTCTAATGAAATGGTATACTGGTATTTTAAGAGGAGTTTTTTTTTTCTAACAGTAAACAGAAATAAAACAACAAGCAAGCATTTTTTAATATATTACAGATATTATTAGCTGTAATATGTAACAGTGAAAAATTTTGGTTCCTATTTCACACCAAATAATATTGCACAAAGGAGTTATTGGCAGTTAAGAACTAAATTATAGTAAAGTGATAAAAAAATTATAATATTATTTTAAACTAAATGTGTTCTATGTACATGTAAGAGAAAAAATAGCTATTGAAAAGAAATAAACTTTCTAGAAAGAGTTTTGATTTTTAATTTCTTCCTTCGTTCCTTCTGCATTTTCTTTTTAATTTCTGAGTAAATCAAGTATTGAAAAGAAAATTTAGTAGTTGATAAAGTCTCTGAGTAATTTTCCTTCTATATATTTTTTTCTTAAAATTTTTGTTTTCATATCTTTCTATATACTTATCAGACCATTTTGAACTATAGAAAATAGTAGATTATGGAGTTAGCTATTTTAATAAGCATTATTGTTAATAAAACAGCTGGAAATTAAGAGCAACACAAAGCAAAAACTATATTTAAAAACAACTCAGAAAATACAGTTTACTATTTGAAATATAATTACTTTTCTTTAGAAAACTAAAAATATTCACTTAGTGAAACAAATTATCTCTGTAATCTCAATCTATATGCCATTTTTCACAAAGTATATTACAAATTATGTTGAACTTTCTTCCAGAATGTCTCATATATGATCTTCTACTGCATTTTTTTCTCTCCTCTTTCAGCTTATTTAAATAACTTAAAATAAGTCTCTTTCCCTCAAAATTTGCCACAGCGTTTTTTCCCTTCCTTCAAACCATCAGATTCCTGAGTGTCAAATAAATGCTATTACTCAGTTCCAAAAATATCACTTGAATAGGCTCTCAGTAATTAATCAATATGTGATAAATTCAGAAACATGAAAACAAACTTTGTATTTACATCTTTATTTTATAATGTTATTGAATGAGGTATATTTTAATGTCCTACAGTTTAACTAAATTTGATCATCTTGATTTAATCCCTGGAAAATGATTTTGGGGTGCAAGGTGGGCATGGAGAAGAAAAGTTTAAGCAAAACATGAAAATCTAAATGAACAAGTTGCAATAGAAATCTCACACTGAGAGAAAAACTAATTAATAAGAGTAACATACATTAGAATTTTAAATTCTATGTCTTTCTTTCTCATGAAATTTTGGTTGGTTTTCTAAATATCCTTTATGAACTCAAATAAATAATTTAAATTTTGCACACATGGTTTCTATTGAAATTAGTAA
This sequence comes from Cheracebus regulus, assembly GCA_963574635.1. Taxonomy (NCBI): domain Eukaryota; kingdom Metazoa; phylum Chordata; class Mammalia; order Primates; family Pitheciidae; genus Cheracebus; species Cheracebus regulus. Next base: position 56,486 of record CAUYQU010006458.1, read on the forward strand.
TCAATAAATATATAAGTGACTACTTTTTAAAAAGAAAAAAACAGGAAATGTTAGTATTTAATTCCTTTATGGGCATGAATTTAATTTGTTGCCTAAACAATATATTGATCAAAAAAGAGGCTTGTGTTAAATGTCTATTTTCACTCTGTAGCCTTGATTACACAACGGAAAAAGGAAAACAACAACAACAACAACTTTCCTTAAAGTTCATCTTCTTGGTTGCATGAATGTACCAGGTTAACAATAAAAGAAAAGAAACACAACTGCTGATATATCCTAGGGACATGTTCTTATACATCTTATTTCATTATATTAAACAGATTTTAAATTGCTAAAACTCAAAACTAGCTGAGAGAACAAAATTGCAACACATCAAATTATTACCTAAATATAGTGCTATAAGAAGAATACTGAAAAGAAGATTGGCTGTTTAAAGATAAAGGAACATCAAGGTCAACCACTAATGTCAAAGGCAAATAAATACTCTTCCAAGTATTGAAGATAATATGCACTAATAGTGGGGTTTAGCTGGATTCAATTTGATGCAGGTGCATGTTTAGCAGCTGCAAAGGCAACACACTAACACACACATTCACACATAAACATGCACACAGAGCATAATATAAACTAGCTCTCTTAAAACGTAGAGAACTGAACACTGTAAACAAAAACCTCAAAAATTAATGAACTCATATACATTCTTGAACAGTAGCTGTCTATCTCCAGGTAATTTTTTAATTCATAACAGTCCAAGATTTTAAAGCATAAATGGACCCATATTCAGGCTGAAATTCTAGGAGAAAAATTCTTTCTCCAAAATGCTTACTCGTGGAACTTGAGCAAATTATCTAAATATTTTTGTACCTCCATTGTCTCATTTTATAAAATATCATACAGCAGAACTTATCTCAAAGGCATATTACTAGGATGACATTTAAACATAATACATGCATATAAAACACTTAGCTCATATGTAATGCTAAATAAATGTTAATTATTACATTATTACTATCTCATAGTTGATTGTTTCTGTGAAATAAAAGGCAAAATTATCATTTATTTATCAGAAATCTTACTTGAATTCATAAAAGCATACTTGTCTACTAATTTTTCAGTTAATCACTATATTTATTTTACTGGTGGCCACTGACCAACAGAAAACAATTACATTCAGTCACAAATATACAATTACATTTACGGAAAGACTGATACTATTTTAGGTTTTTCAGGAATTAAGTGTGACAAGTTTTGTTGTTGTTATTTATTGTTTATTGTTTCGTGTTAGTAATTGAAAAGATTCTCACAGATACTGTAAGAATCACTAACTCAGGTAAATAGCTTACATAGCTGAGAGAATATCCAAATCACGTTCAACTTTAATATGTATTGTTCTTTGTATTAGTTTTGCCTTGCTGGTATAAAAAACAGCACAAACTTACAGCAAACATAATGGCTTTAAACAACACATATCAATTGTCTCACAATTCTGGAGCTCACAAGTCTGAAAGGGGTCTTGCTGGGCTAAAATCAGGATGCTAGCAGGGTTAGCAGGGTTCTGGAGGGTCCAAAGAACAATCTGTTTACTTGCCTTTTGCAGCTTCTAGAGACTGTCTGCATGCTTAGCTCAGTCCTCTTCTTTCTCTCTTCAAAGCCTTCTCACATTGCCATAACTCTAGTCTCCCCTTCTGTCTCTATCTTCCACTACTGAAGACCCTCAGGATTACATTGGTACCACCCAGATAATCCATGATAACCTTTCTATTTTAAGATCAGCTGATTAGCAATTTCATCTGCAACTTTAATTCCCTTTTGCCATGTAACCTAACACAGGTTCCAGGCATTCGAATGTGGACATCTTGAGGGGTCATTATTTTGACTACCACCTACCTCTCAAATGATAATTTTAAACTCACTACTAGGTTCAATGCACTTTAATGCTTGAAAGTGTTTTAAGTATCTGTGTAAATACATTAAAACTATACCTACCTATGGCATAAAGAGCAGTAAAATAAGGAAGGATCAAAGATCTATTTGTAATATATACAACGCATAGGGTGAGAAAAAGTCTCTCTGAAAAGGTGGCATTTAGAAAAGACTTAAAGATGATAAGCTGAAAACAGAGATTGGGGGGAGCGGACAATTTTAAGCAGAGAGAGCAGTAAGTTCAAAGGGACCAAAGAGGTGGGGCATTTGTGCACTTGAGGAGTGGCTAAGAGGGCAGGACAGTACAGCTGGAATGCAGCGAGAAAGGGAGAGGGGAACAGATCACAGTATGAAAAACAAAAGCTGTCCAATACATACAGCCTTGTGAGTTACTTAACCCAGAGAGAGAGACATTCGAGAATAAGTGTCACAATCTGAAAAGCAGCATTATGGTTGTTGTGTACAGAATAAACTGTTGGGAGGCAAGGCTGGAGGTAGGAAGACAATTTAGAGGCTACTCTAATAATCTAGATGAGAAATAACAGTGATTGTACAATAGTGGAAGCAAAGGACGTGCAGAGATATGTAGGATTCTGCATATATCTGTAATAAATGGAGTGGCAACATTTACCTATGAAAATAATTTGAAATCAAAAAAAAAAGGAAAAGAATTCTAGACAACTCAAAGATTTTGTCATGAGCAATGGAGGAATACAGCTTACATTCACAGAAATGGAGCAAACTCTAGGAGAAGCATGTTTAGAAGGAAAAATCAAGAGCTCCATCTTTGGACATGTTACTGTTATAGACAGCTATGGGATACCTGCTATCAGAGAGTACTATCTAAATTAAAAAGAAGAGAGAATAAATATTGATATCTGGTAGATATCATAGATATCTTTTATTAGGTTCAGGGATACACATGCAGTTTTGCTGTATGGATAAAATCATGTCACGGAGCTTTGTTGTACAGATGATTTCATCACCCTGGTACTAAGCCTAGTGCCCAATATTTATTTTTTTTGATCCTCTCCCTCCTCCCACCCTCTACCCTCAAGGAGGCTACAGTGTCTGTTGTTCCTCTCTTTGTGTCCAGGTGTCCTCATCACTTAGCTCCCACTTATAAGTGAGAACATGTGGTATTTGGTTTTTTGTTCCTGCATTGATTTGTTAAGGATAATGGTCTCTCTTCTTTTAATAAGACCTCCTGTGTTGAAGCTGAGCACATTTCTTAGCCTCTCTTGAAGTTTGGCATGTCAATGTGTCTTAGTTATGGTCCTTGGTTTAAAGAGGACATGGTGTGTGCCAGTTCTTGACTGTGCTCTTAAAATAACAATATGTGTTTTCTTCTGACCTTTTCTCATTCCAGCCACTAAATGTCTAACATCACGGAGTTGTCCTACCAGCCTTGATCATCTACATCAGAGAGATTAACTGATACATTTCTTGAGTCAATACATCTTGGGATCTCTTTTTTAATAGAAGCTTAGCTTGTGCCTTCACTAAATCTAACATCTATGAAAAATATATCAACAAGGCAGCTGAATACTAAATGAGTCTGTGCTCTGGGAGGAGTTAAAAAACAGAGAAAGGCACTGGGAATCTTTAGCATCTAGATGATCTCTGAAGCTAGGGGACTGAATGAACTGCTGATGTCAATTTATTTTCTTCAGACAGAAATGAATTTCCGCACCTTCCTGGGTCCACTCTACTATGATCAAATAGGGACTAAAAAGAATGGTTTTTGCCTTGATTTTTTTCCTTTGATTACTACTGTACAGACCCACAGTTCTAGCCAGAATACTAGAGACCATATAAGCCTATCAAACCCAGAGTTGAAAGTGATTATTTGCCTTGGAAGAAGATCAAGTCATTTTATTTTGCCATTCCTTATCTTACTATACAGAAGCCAGACTCTTTTTTTCTTTCTACTTGGATATTTAAGATTACGGTTTTGGTGCTGAATGCTATGAGCTTCACTCTATCACAATGACATACTGAAGAACCCAGAAATCGGAGACATTTTATTTGGTCAGAGTATATCTATTTTTAAAAAAAATTACATTTGAGGGACTTAGGTACTAAGTTTCGTCTTTCTAGAACCCACAGAACCCCACAACTCTCCACAGTGTTACACATTATCTCAATTCACTCATGTATACAGTTAATTTGGCACTGATAGGTATTTAAGTTTGAGAGTTTAATCTAAAAGTCATTATTGGAAGAATAAAACCTTATGCAAAAAGTTATGCAGCATGTTTTATCTTGCAGAAATTTCTTTATTTTACACATATGACCTACTGAAACTTCATACTGAAACTTTACACCCTAAATCCATGTATCTTTGTTTCTAAGACAGTTTTATTGAAGCACTGGACAAAGACATATTTAGGTATCTCCTTCAAATACAAGGTGAATTATATCATACAGGCAACAAAGAGAGAGGAGGAATTTCGAGTTCACTAGACTAGAAGACAGAACCTAAGCTCTAAAAGTCTCAATGGACCATGAAGGGTTAAGGAGAGCTTGAGTGTTGATGACTGTAGGTGTAAACATTCAGAAGATCACAGTTACTGTGACAATTTGTCTTACAATTTATGTTCTGCAATTAGTTGATTTTCCTGACATTAATGTATCTTTCTAAAGCATTGTACACTGGGACTACAACAGGGTATAGAATTAGTTCCTTTTTTTTTCCTCTGATGAAGGACCCTAGGATGAAAAACTATTAAGTAGATTTTCTCCCTATTATTATACTTGGGATTTCAAATCTGTTGAGGAATTTTGGCTCATAAAACCATACTTAATAAAGTCCTTCAATAAACCACTGTGGAAAAAAAGCTATATAATTAAATAAAATCACAGACATAGCTTATTATATATCAATGTGTGTATGCCAAATGTATATGAATACATTTTATTGAGCCATGAATCTGAACACCAACTGAATCAGGTTGTTCTCAGATTTGCCCAGCATTTTATGAAACCTATTATTCTTATTTGACATTACTGCAGTATAACAGACCATAGTGACATTTGATTACATTCCGTTTTATTATTGCTTTGTAGCAAATTGTTCTCACCAATAAGTGATAAAAATGCAGAGGCAATTGTAGTACAAACATGAAGACATTTATTTCTCCTTTGTGTTGTAAGAGCATCCAGAAGTATATAAAACAGCATAGACTTGGTCTCTATTTATCCCATATTGAAATAAGTGGATCACAAATAAAAAAATCAATACATATTACAAGCTTGATAAGAGTACATTTCTAAGCTAATATAAAATTTTTTTAAATATCTATATCTTATAGCTGGTTTCTTATATGAAACTTAAAGACAGATTGAAAAATGTAAAATATTAATACATAAAAGCTAATATCCCATGTAAATTATTAGAATATTGTAAATAAGTCAGCGATATATCCAGAATACTAATGTTCATATATGCTTAATCTGTTATGATAGTATTCAATGTCTTAATAGTATGAAGTATTCTCTTCAATAAATGTCCATAAGCTATTTCAAAGCATCCCACAAGCATGCCTTTTCCAGTAGCCTTTTTGACAAAGATTTCCTGGCAATGAGGAAATAAAACAATGTTGGTTGGATTTATGTATTCAATTGCTTTAATATTTTTATTTTCCAATGATTATTAGGTCATGATTATATCTATTTATATATGATCACATGTCACTTAATACCTGGGGTAAGTTTTGAGAAATGCATTGTCAATTTTGTCATTGTGTGAACATCATGAATTACACTGTATTTACACAAACCTAGATGGTATATTCTATTAAACATCTAGGATAAATGATATAGACTATTGCTCCTAGACTATAAACCTGTACATCATGGTACTGTACTTAGTACCGTGAGCAATTATAAAGACAATGGCAAGTATTTTGCTATGTAATCATAGAAAAAGTTCAGCAAAATATGGTATAAAAGGTAAAAAGTGGCACACCTGTATAAGGCACTTACCATGAATGGAGTTTGCAGTTAATTATAATCTTGAAACCACCATGGTATACGTAATGTGCTGTTTATGAAAATATTGCTATGTGGCACATGACTATATATGTATTTGTGTGTATGTAGGTGTATGTGTGTGTGCACTCATTACTTTTTTAATACTAATTTAAATATTCCATGTGAGGAGAAGATAACCAAGATAAATAACAAGCATGTCCAATTTTATCTCCTAATTAATATACTTTCCATAATCTGGACAATCCTTCTATATAAATTAACTTTAATATTTTTGTTTGTTTGTTTTTTGAAACAGAGTCTTGCTCTGTTAGCCCAGGCTGGAGTAAGGAGCAGAGTAGTGTGATCTCGGTTCACTGCAACCTCTGTCTCCCAGGTTCAAGCAATTTTCCCGCCTTAGCCTCCCAAGTAGCTGGGACTACAGGCATGCACAACCACACCCAGCTAATTTTTGTGTTTTTAGTAGAGATGGGGTTTCACCATGTTGCCCAGGTTGATCTCTAACTCCTGACCTCAGGTGATCCACCCACCTCAGCCTCCCAAAGTGCTGGGATTACAGGGGCATGAGCCACTATGCCTGGCCATCTTTAATAAATTGAAATGTTCATATTTGCAGATGATTAGCTTGCAGTTTGATTCTGATTTCCCATTAAGTTAAAATAGCTTTACCCTTCTCACTATTCCATAAAACATAATATTGTCTAACTTTCTTATAGATGCTGGATATTAGACCTTTCCCAAGATCATGTCCTTTCTCTTCCCATGTTAGTTTGCTAAGGATAATGGCCTCCACCAAAGGAGCTACAAGCCAGTATCCTTAGCAAACTATCACAGGAACAGAAAACCAGATACTGTATATTCTCACTTATAAGTGGGAGCTAAATGATGCGAACACATAGACACACAGAGGGGAACAACCCACACTGGGGCCTTTTGTAGGGTGGAGGGTGGGAGGAGGGAGAGGGTCAGGAAAAATAACTAATGGATACTGGGTTTAATCCCTTGGTGATGAAATAATCTGTACAACAAACTCCCATGAGACAAGTTTACCTATGTAACTAACTGCACTTGTACCCCTAAACTTAAAAGTTTTAAAAAAACCATTATATTCATGCTTTTGTCATTCTTTTTAAATTAATTTCCCATTATTCAGATATTACCAGCATTGGACCCACGTAACTAAAATGAGTTTAAAATTATTTTATAAGGGAACAATAAGTCAATATTATCACATCTTTGTCCTTCTTAAAGCAAACTCTTTTATTCAAAATAATGTGACTATATTCTTTTATTTTATTCATACTTGACAAAACAGAATAGTACTAACCAAATTGAACCATTTCTTGGTAATAGCCATCATCCCTGCCTGGGAACATCACAGCCTGCAGCATCAATGCTTACGAGAACAAAATGCATTTATTTTGTTATAGATTTCCAACTAGCTGTTTTCACTAGAAAATGAACTCCATTATTTATGTAGGTAAGGAATATTTGCAGTTTGCTGTCTGTATTTCACAACATTCCATAATGGGTAGTAAGCTAAAACTAAGTATTAATTTGAAGAGTCCCATAGTCTTTTTAAAAAGTTAGCTTAATTTCTCTGATGCAAACATGGGCATCTTCATTTGGCTACTTTTCACAATGTTTTTGTTTTTTTGAGACAAGGTTTTGCTCTGTCACTTGGCCTACAGTGCATTGTCATGATCACAGCTCACTACAACCTCAGTCACCTGAGCTCAGGTGATCCTTCCACTCAGCCTCTAGAGTAGCTGAGACCAGAGGTGCCTGCCACCATTCCCAGCTACTTTTAACTTTTTTTTTTTTGCTGAGATGGAGTCTCCCTACGTTGCCCAGGCTGGTCTTTAACTCCTAGGTTCAAGCAATCCTTCTAACTCAGCCTCCCAAAGTGCTAAGATTACAGGAGTGAGCCACCATGCCAGGCTTACTTTTCACAATTTAGCATGTCACTATTTTATTAAATATTTTGAATGGCCAATATTTGTTCAAATGACTTGCAAGAGTCAATGTAAAATCAGAATAAGAAGTAAAGTCATGGAGAAAATGGACCTAAATATGGAATCTAAAATAATCAATGTCATAGAAACAGCAACAGGTGGCTACAGAGATTGGAAGCTGGAGAAAATAGGGAGACGATAAGCAAAGAGTATAAAATTTCAGGTAGATAGAAGAGTTTTTTTTTTCTTTTTTCTTTTAAGTTCTGTTGCACAATGTGATAAATATAATTAATAGTAGAATATTTTACATTTCAAATTGTGAAGACAGTAACAACCAAAATGAGTGACTAAGGCATAAGTCTCAATCACTAATGTTTATTAAGCCAGCTTTAGAGTGCATCTAGGGAAAAACACTAGCCACAAATACACCCAGGGCTGTTTTTCTAAAGAGGTTTTCAGGAGGTTTAATATGTTTACATTCCTTAGAGTGGGAGAAGGTATGTAGGAAGACAGGTAGGTAGGCAGTAAGGCGAAGAGGTGAAATTTTAGTTAGTGTCCAGTAAATCTACATTTTACACAAGATATAGTGAATGTTAGAAGAGAAAAAGGAAATAGAGGAAGAGCCGATTATGTGGACAACTTTAGGTAGGTGAAGAAATGGGTCTTGTTTTTGTTCTGTACCTGAAAAGGTAAGCTTCCATTTGGAAGAGGTTGTTGCACAATTCAGCTCTGTAGCTTTAATTTGGGGGTCTTGGGATTATTTTTTTATATTCCAAGAGTAAATTTCAAATGCTTTCACCAAAAAAATTTTAGCATTTAATGTGAAGGATATTTTAATAACTTGATTTAACAATACCATACTGTATTCTTAAGTTATAACGTCACTTTGTACCCTATAGATTTATATAATTATAAATTGTCAACTTATAATAAAACAAAAAAGAAAAAACTAGGAAAACATTTTGAAATGAAAATTCAACTTCTAACTATAACTCCCAGTTTTATATTCACAAAATTGAGATACACTGATGAAGGTAATTAAAATATTTTACCTCAACATGTATCTCTTTGACATAATTTGAATGGATGCTACAGTGACAGCAGACTGAGGTGGCCCAGCAAAGCCATCTTTCTGGGGGAAAATTTGCATCTGTGGAGAATTACTATTGATGTAGCCAGACTTCTCTTTCTAAGCACTTCTGAGATCTAGGAGAGTTTAACTGATAGCCTGATGCTTTTAAATACCTGAAAAGAAAAATTTACCATCTATTCTCTCTGAGAGGTGCTACCTGTGAGGGTTCATCTATACAGCACGCAACTTTTGACAGGCAGGACTCTCTTTCTCCCTATTATCACCTGTCTTGCCACTAAAATCTGATTTACCAGCATAAATCATTTGGCCATGCTCCACATTCTTTTTATAACCTCAAGATGGTATATAAGCTTCTGTACCTCCTAAGGGGAGTGGTTGTCATTCTGAAGGCTCCCATCTATACAGGTTAAAGAATTGTGTGTACCTTTCTCCTGTTTAATCAATCTGCCTCATGTCTGTGATTTTTTTCAGAGTCTTTAGGGGGCCAAGGGCCTTGGTCCCCATAATACGATTTCTTGAAGCTGTCATGAGGAATAAATGAGAAAATCTATGGAAAATAATAAACACAGAATGTGGCCTTTTGAGGACAATTCGTACATGCTTTAAAAATACAAAGCAATAGGCTGGGTGCTGTGGCTCACACCTGTAATCCCAGCACACTGGGAGGCTGAGGCAGGCAAATGGCCTGAGGTCAGGATTTTGAGACCAGCCTGGCCAACAGGGTGAAACCCCATCTCTACTAAAAACACAAAAATTAGCTAGATGTGATGGCCCGTGCCTGTAATCCTAGCTACTCAGGAGGCTGAGGCAGGAGACTAGCTTGAACGTGGGAGATGGAGGTTGCAGTGAGCTGAGATCATACCATTGCTCTCCAGTCTGACTCCATCTCTCTCTCTGTGTGTGTGTGTGTGTGTGTGTGTGTGTGTGTGTGTGTGTGTGTGTGTGTGTGAAATGTTGCATGGTGTAACAAAAGAGGCACTAAATTAGGAACAATATATTACCCTCTCTAACTATTTGGTATAGTGTCTATCACATATGGGCCTTTTCTATTATTTGAAAAATGAAGGAACTGAATGCTATGATTTCTATTGTCTATGAGCATATCAATTAGGAAATAAAATTAACATATTTTGCTTTGTGATTAAACATATAAAATTAGAAAAAATTTACATTAGGAATAAACACCTCAAATAAAACAATAGAAAATATGTCATTTAACAAGATAAGACATCAAGAAGGAAAATGAAAATCAAATAAGTGGAGTAAATAAGGAAAAGTCATAAAATACTCAAAGGCAAGAAACAGAATTTGGCAGTTGAAAGGTACCAAAGGTCTTGGAATGACAAAAAAACAAGGAGCCTGGGCAGGCCAAGTTTAAAGATCAGTAAGGAAACAAGTATTCAAAAAGAAAATAAACATGAGCAGGACACCTGGGAGCGATCCAAGATAGAGACACAAGAAAAGTGTTAAGTTATATGTTGGGCGAGGGGACTTTAACGTGGTACAAGCTTTCTATGCAAAAATTATAACATATTTTTCTTTCCTCTTTTCAAACAAACATCAGCTTCTCCTTGCTATCACATGAATTATCTATGTCCATTTGTAATTGAAGTAAATGAAAACCTGGAATCAGAGCTACAACCTATGTTAGGAGTTATAAGTTTCAATATATTGATTCTTCTATAAAGTCAAAGCTAGAAAACACACTTGATTATTCATATTGCTCATTTTTAAATTTTGCTTTAAAGATTTTCTTTTATGGCTTTTAATAACTGATTAAACATTTACCAAATGACTAGAACACAGGACAATGTTCAGAGATGGAGATAAATCAGACATATTACCTCTCTTTGAGGAGGCTTTAAACAAGTAACCAGAGAGACAGGTGGAAAATTAAGTGTTACAGGTGAGATTATAAACACGTGTTAAAGAGTTAAATATATTTTTATGAGTAGAAAAATATATGTAATCAAAATTGCCCATAAATATACTTTAAGAATAACATGCATTTTAACTAAACAAATATAAGCCAAATAACATGATAATTTGAAAGATAAATGTAATTTCCTGAAGTTTACATCTTTCACTATTTTAAATATTAATTCTTATCAATATTATTGGTTGATCTTATTACTACATATATTTTATGGAGGGGGAAACAGAATAGAGGAATAAGCAGTTTTTCAGGTCTACAGAATGTTAATATGTATGCATTTTTGACCCAAAATCCCAATCCTGTTTCCTGGGATATTGTCCATCTTTATATTCAAAGTTTCAAGATTTTTTGTGAAGAGGCATGTGAAAAGGTTAGGGAGAGGCAGAGACAAAGATTTCAGGGCTAAAGACAGAGTAATATTGGCTTCCTCTCTTATTAAAATATATCTGTCCAACTATGCCAATTTTTATTTGTTTTAGTACTCTGGACTTAGTCCTAAATAGTAGTAATCCTCTCTTATAAATACTTGATGTTCTAATATTACCACCCAGCCCTAATTTCATTGCTTTCGATATTTATATGAAGGTGGTGCTTCCCTAGAATTCCTTGGTAGCTAATGATTTATTTTTTTCCAACTCAAATTGCACCACTTTCCCACAGTAATCATTTACTCTCTTCAGTAACAATCTTAATTAAAGATTCACATCAACATTTTATCCTGCATTAAATTATAAATTTGTTTCTAAGTAGTATATAGCAGGCAAACTAACAGATCTCAAACATATATATGTAAATGTATATAAATCCAATACTATTATTAATTTTTAGGACAACTTTCTTTCATGAACTCCATATTCATTAAATTTACAGTTTGTTTTAGTTATATATGTTTAAAACTCTATGAAATGACCAATGATTTTTATTTACCTAGCTTAAGTAATAATAATGAAAATGATAGTAATAGTAACATTAAATATACTTCTGCTATTTTTTTGAAACCTTGTAAGTTCCAGGATTTATGCTAAGTAATTTAAAAATATTGACATTAATTCTTGATAGCTTCAAAGCTTTTTCAATTAAAAGCCTAACAAATTATACATGACTTTTAATAATAAACTAAATTTATGTTGTATTATTTGATTCTATTATTCCATGTATTCAACTATTCAGATGCAATTGAGTTTAAGTTACTATTTTATATAATCTATAAAAATTAAAAATATCTACAGTGCCACTATCTCAAATAGTAAAAATAAGCCAAGTTTATGCTATTGGGTGACATTATTCCTATTATTATTATTATTATTAATTTATTTTTGTTTGAGACAGTCTCGCTCTGTCGCCTAAGCTGGAGTGTAGTAGTGCAATATCCGTTCACTGTAACTTCTGTTTCCTGGGTTCAAGAGATTCTCCTGCCTCAGCCTCCAAAGTAGCTTGGATTACAGACACCTGCCACCACGCCCGGCTAATTTTTTGCATTTTTAGTAGAGACGGAGTTTTACCATATCGGCTATGCTGGTCTTGAACTCCTGACCTCAGGTGATCCACCCCCCTCAGCTTCCCAAAGTGCTGAAATTACAGGCGTGAGCCACTCTACTATTTCTAAGTAGTGAGATTCGTGTTAGTATTTCAAATTTACCTATAAATTTTATATATCAACAGAAGAAAACAAATGCAAAAAGTGTTAGAATATGTTATGGAAAATTAATCATCATGGGCTGGAAAAATACAAGTAAAAATATTTTTCATCCAACTACATGGTTAAAAATATTAGAGTCTGATCTAAATTAAATATTATCAACAGTATGTAGAATTCTCTTGCTTATTGCTTATACGTATGTGAATTTATGTAGCCATTTTGCAGAAGGATTTGAAATTATCTATTAAAAGTTAAGATGCCTATGTAGCATACAGATGCCTAAGGAGACACATTTAAGAATGTTTAATAGGAAAGACATAGGAAATACATATTTTGTTCTTAAGAATAGTGATAATGTATCCATACTATGGTATATAAATACTACAAAATATACACTGCTAAAAGGAACCTGGTAGATCCACATGTGCTAACATTTAAGGATTGCCGAGACCTGTTTATGAAGATGAAATGAAAAATTTACAGGAGACCTATTGATTTGATACCAGTGGTTACACCCAGGGAGGGACACAAGATTAGACAAGGTGGTTAAGGCTGATGTGAGAATTTTAAAGCCAAGATCCTCCGCAAATTACTCTATGGAGGACAGGTCAAGCTGTAAGTACGATAAAACAGAGTTAAAACATTCTCAAATGGTTTAATGCTCATGAGGGCTCTATAAAATCTACACATGTTCTGTTTTCATCCTCTTTTGGAAGTTAGATTTATTGTTAAAACATTATTTCCCTATAACTACTTCTCTCTGAAAGCACAAAGTGATTACTCCCCATGCTATCTGTGTAACTACAAGTCAGAAATTTCTTAGGTATTTAGTTTTCATTAGAGACTGGTCTGTAACCTTCTACAAGATGTTTCTCCTAGAGTGAAAAGACCTTTACCTGTAGTAAAGGTCTTTTTTGTGCTACTGTAGTGCACCAAAGTTGGAGAGTTCAAGTCCATGAAATTTAACTGTACCTTGTCAATTTTGAGAAGTATGTTTTAACATCGGTTGGTAGGATGTAATACTATGTTTGTGGCAGTAGTCTAGTACTATCGTCCACATACTTCCTTCTGGAAACCTAGTAGGATTGTACCTCCCCATGTCCCTGAAGTTAGATTTGGCCAATGATATTTCTAGTGAAATATGAAATCGATATTTCTGTCACTTCCAGCGAAAGCCATTAAGAGCTGGTATACAAGTTAAAAAATTTATTTTCCCCTACCCTGGACCCAGTGGCATTCCCAATGGTGGAGAATCTTTTTGCCTGCATCCTTGAGAAAGGGGTGGAACAAAGCTTCCATCTAATTATTATTACTATTAAAAATATAAAAGAAATATAGTTGAAGCCACTGAGATTTTGATGTTTTTTGTCACCACTGCATAATCTACCCTATTCTAATGGATATACTAACGGCTGCGGTTTATCTCCTTTAACTTGCCCTTAACAGGTTTTTCTGGACACCATTATTGCCCTTTCGCCCTCCCCCAGCCCATGGAGGTCTATATTATTTCCCAATTCCTTCCAAATATCTTGTTTTCCTAATCATGAATAAACAAGTAAAAATAGCTTTAACTGGTTCTGTGAATAACAGCATCTAAAATTCAGCTTTTTATGTGGCAATTTCCAAAGTAATTCATATATTTAGCAGTTTGTCAACAATAAAAACCAGTAAATTCTCCCTCAAGCTTTCCAAACTCCTCCCAACTGAGGAAAACGGTTAAATTTGGGAGAAAGTGTATAAAGTGATCCTCCATGCCAACATCTTGACATATGATTTTATAAGGCTTTATATAAAATTAAATATAACTAGGGTTCCTTAAATATAGAGTTTATAGGATATCTTACAGGGAGAAATCCAAAATCAAACTAGGAAAACAAATACAAAAATAGTCGTCACTTAAATAAAAATTAAATACAGTGAAAGAATAAATGGAAGAAAAAGCAAATAACACTAGTAAATGTGCATGGACATGCAGAGTTCTTATTTAATCCCATCAGGTCTTATGGTATTTATCCTTTGGGGCTCATGAAATGTAACAGTTTAAAATGGTCACTGACCACAGGAAGGATTAGCACATTTTTATCTTTGTAACCCCAAACACTTAGTTTTTGTATTTTATCAGGAATAATAAAAAAGTGATTAGTGTTATAGCTCTCAGAAGTAAGAAGTTGTTTATGGTTCCAATTCCATGAATGGTCTGTGATAAACAGACCCCAGAAAATAGGTGAATTAGAGGCCGAGGCAGGCAATTCAATATGTAGACATACTTTCATATGCTGCAAAGAAAAATTCTATGACCTCTTCCAAATCCATTGATCACAATCCCAGAAAATAATAACAGCTCTGCAAAATCTTCCTATAAAATACATAATAAACAACCACTAATCTTTTTGAATTGTACAGAAAACTATTCCATCTCACATATGACCCCTCTCCTTGTATATGTGTGTATATTTGTAACAAATTATAACTTAGTTTTAAGCTTGGTTCTAAATTATTATACTCTGGTAAAAAACAAGAATCCGGCAAAAACTCCTGTTGTTTTGAAAATACAATTGACATAAGCACTGACATGAAAAATGTCATTTGATTTAGGGTTACCTTACAGGCAACAAATTGATAAATTATGTAGTCAAATATGTCCATCTCCAAAATAGCCCTCTTGGCTTACTGTACCTCTGAGAGCATAATGGATTTGTTACTAAATTCTTACCTTGTACTGTAGGATTTCACCTTTAACAAACATGCAAGCCAAGCTTAGTTTTACTAAATAGTTTTGTTTTCATCACTAAAACTGAACCTAGGTGTACCATCTTTCCTCCTATGTTACATGATAGTTCTCACAGGTACTTACAAGAGCTTCTACTTATGCAGTAGAATGCTGAAATGTGGTACCTTTCACTGTGAACTGTTACTTCCAACATACAGCCAATTATTTTTTTAATCAAATAATTTTAAAACCTCCAACCTTAACATAAATGCATTAATAGGTCACATTTTAACCTTGGCAAGAACACTACAAGATGAGTTTGCCAATATACTACACAAAACTCCTCATCTGTATGTGGTAAGCACTTTTAATTCACTTGAAAAACAAAAAGCCAGTAGCTGATATTAACAAACTGTTGACATTTCTTGGAGAGCTGTGACTTTGTTTTACAGTGTGTGGCTGTAATTTTGAGCTGGCTTAAGATTATGAGCTTTTATATGCCTGCAGAATTATGTTTTCTATTTGCCAGTGATATGTAATTAGGGAGTCTTGTTTAATATCTCATAACTCATATTCCTTTGAACAGCAGAGTATGATGAAGTACAGAGTATAGAGCTACTGCAAATACATATTTTGAATTACGTTTCTTAATACTGGAATGTTTGATATTTGATACACTACAATCTACACAATGTATATTTTAAGCATAAATGTATATATAATATGCAAATATAAATATGTTTTAAGATAACCAATAATTTTGCCTGTATTAGAAATAAATAACACTTGATGCCAAACTTTAAAAAAAATCTTTCTGTATCTTTATACATACTCAATTGCATGATAAACACTATCACTTCTTATTCACATTACTAAGATTGGTTCCTTTCCTTCTGTCATACCAGACACATCTATAGATTGAGCTTTGGTTGTATCAGAAATTTCTTTTATTCAAGCTTTCTTTTTTTCCCTGTCTTTCTTGTCATTAACCTTTCTTGCTGGCTAATATAATCCCTTCATTCTGTGAAAGTAACAGCTTGAGGTTCCGGATCAGAGATGTACCAGCCATCTCAAGAGGATAAGCAGAGTGTAGTGTTGGAATAAGACTTGTTTTTGAGCTTGAGAAAGCTAGGAAGGATCAAAACCAAAAACAAAGCCAAAGATTACCCAACTGATGTGTACATCTAAAATTCAAGTTAGAAAAACCATCCATCTCTCCGTCTATCCATCCATTCAACAAATTTGCATCATATCAGTGAATGAGAGAGAAAAGGTTTCTGTTTTCTTAGACAAAGATTCTGTAGAGAACTCAAAGAGAGTAAACACATTTTAACAATGACTTCAAACAGGATAATTCTACAGATAGTGACAGGTTCAAAGCAGGAGAGGGAGCGCTGGGTTACTTTACAAAGTATTGCCATCAGGGAAGCCCCTGTGGAGTCACAGCATAGTTTGAACTAAGAAGTAAATGATGAGAAGGAAGCAGATACAGAAAAGAGCGGGAAGAAGAAAGAAGAGTCATTGACAATCTGTTACCTTATTTCACCTATTCTAAGGTGCACATCTTTTCATATTTTAATATCCATGAAATTAAGGTGCATGTTATATTAATAATTGCTATTAGCTGGATGGTAATTGTGACTCTGTAGTAACTCTCAGCACATATGCCTGTTATTTCCAGTGGCATGAGTGAATAATGTCAATGACTTGACATTTAAGCTAACATACCATTTTAAGGACTATGTGAGGAATAAATAGGCGTTGATAGGAGTTTGTTTTATAAAAACCTTGCACTAACATCATCTGTAAGATCAAGAATTCACCAACATTAACCTTGCACAGTGTTTGCCAGCAGTGGAATGAATCGTCCAGGAATTAAGTTGGTACACCCTTTGGTAATTGCCCAATCACCAATGCTCTTAATGGCACAGAAAATGCAAATGAAGAGCTGAAAAGTAACTACAAGTTACATTATAAATGTAAGGAAGTTTTAGAAATAGCTTAAACAGTCAATTTTACTCATTATTTTGTATTTTAATGTATGAACATGAGTGACATTTGAAAAATTCCTGTCTAAATGATTCTAATGTTAAAAGGCTCTTTGAATATGTAGGAAAAAAAGTCCTAAGTAATAAAAAGAATTATAGTTTATCAACTTTTTTCCTATTTTAATAGTACATAAAATACTATCTTACAATGGATGGTGTCTTAGATATTACAAAATCACTGTGCTTTCCAAGGCACTGCTACGTAGTGGTAAACAGGGGAGGCATGGCCTCAAACTTTACTGTCATCTTTCTAGTGGGAAATAAAAATAACATAACTGAGTAAATTAAATACATTGTTAATTATATGTTTTGGTAATTTCTAAGAAAATAATAATAAAAACAATTATGCACAGTGCATGTAACTGCTTATGGGAGGTAGGATATGATGGTGACTCTGTTATATTATGGGGTGGCACAGATTGTCAAAAAAAAACTTGTCAGAGGATATAACCTTTTAACTAAGACTTTGAAGCAAGGAGAGTCAGTCATATGAAAGGTAGTAAGAAAGTAGTTCAGGGAGAAAAAATGCATATGCAAGGTATATTCTGGGAATGAAAGTATGTTTAATATAATCTGGGAATGAAAAGACTTGAGAAATTGTGAATAAATAAATAAATGTATAATAATAGATGAAGTGGTTTGGAGGTGAGCAATGAGGTTCAGGAATTTAGCTTTGGAGATGCTAAAACTGAATGTATGTCAGTTATTCTATGTAAATTCTAGCTGCACATTTGGATTTTTGAGTCGGATTCAGAGGAGAATTCCGATACAATATTGGGGATCTTTTGCATATAAATAAGTTGCCACACTATTTGTATGTCTGCTAGAGGAAGACAAGACTGCAAAGCAGACTTTTAAAAACATCTGGAAAGGAGAGAAGGTAATTTAAAGAATGTAGAATTATGAGAAGGCAGGAGAGAAAATCTTGCAACAAAGGATAAATAACTTGTTGACAGATGATGGATATGACATTATCCATTGAATGTGACTACATGGAAGTCACTAATATTCTTTAAAAAAGAGTTTGGTTAAACGATGTAAGATGAAATTGAATGAATATTAGAAAATGATGACCAAATGTGCAGATGACTTCTTCAAGATGTTTGGTTGTAAAAGAGTATACAGGTATGGGAAAAGTAAAAGCAATGAGACATAAATTGCAGATATCAGGCAAGACTTAGAGCAATTCATTCTAATGAGATGGGAGTAGAGATTATGCCTTGTGCTGCCTTGCTAAGTGCAGAAAATGAAAAGGTTCAAATGGAGGAGAAAAGGTTCCGGTGGAGGGTAAGAAGTGGTGTGCAGAGATGCATCATTTTCTCAATTTCCACAAGTAGATCTGGCTTTGTAGAGGTGCTTATAAACTAGTTTTATTTTATTTATTTATTTGAG
Organism: Cheracebus regulus; assembly: GCA_963574635.1. Lineage (NCBI taxonomy): Eukaryota > Metazoa > Chordata > Mammalia > Primates > Pitheciidae > Cheracebus > Cheracebus regulus. Next base: position 75,175 of record CAUYQU010006458.1, read on the forward strand.
ACACAGTTTCACTCTTAATGCCCAGGCAGGAGTGCCATGGCACGATCTTAGCTCACTGCAACCTCTACCTCTTGGGAGGCTGAGGCAGAAGGTTCAAGGGATTCTCCTGCCTCAGTCTCCCAAGCAGCTGGGATTATAGGCATGCACCACCACACCAGGCTAATTTTGTACTTTTAGTAGAGATGGGGTTTCACCACGTTGGTCAGGCTTGTGTCAAACTCCTGACCTCAGGTGATTCACCCACCTTGGCCTCCCAAAGTGCTGAGATTACAGGTGTGAGCCATCAACCCAGCCATACTAAGTTTTAAATTGAATATTGCTCCAATTAGAAGAGGTTGTTTCAAGTTTGCCATTCTCATGGAAACCCCACACTAGATTCCTATGCAATGATTCTTAATAAAAAATTTTGGAAGCACTTGCTCTATTAGTCCTCTAAAGCCCTGTGGCAACCATGGGCATCTCAAGGCTGTTGCTAGGAGTCCCATAACACACACTAAATCTTAAAGATGATAATTTTGCAACCTACTAGTTTTTCAGGGGTTGGCATGATAACACAGAATTTCAAGAATTTTTGCTCAGAAAAGGCTATAGTATTTTCATTCAGTATCCAGTAAAATTTAGATATGAATACTACCTATTGGGTACAACAAACACTGTTTGGGTGATGGCTGCACTAAAACCCCAGACTTCACCACTATGCAATATATCCATGTATCACTATACAGAAAAAAAAAAATCTATAAAGAAAAAAAAAATGGGCCAGGCACGGTGGCTCATGCCTGTAATCCCAGCATTTTGGGAGGCTGAGGCAGGCAGATCACCTGAGGTCAGGAGTTTAAGACCAGCCTGACCAACATGGTGAAACCTTGTCTCTACTGAAAATATAAAAACTAGCTGGGCGTGGTGGCCTATGCCTGCAATCCCGACTACTCAGGAGGCTGAGGCAGGAGAAACACTTGAACCTGGGAGGCGGAGGTTGCAGTGAGCCGAGACTGGGCCACTGCACTCCAGTCTGGGCGACAGAGCGAGACTCCACCTCAAATAAACAAACAAAAACAATTAAAAATAGAAAAGCATAGAAAAGATAAAAGTTATTTGAATATATAATTTTTTTTCATCAAGGATGTTGGATACACATCAAATCGATTATATAAATACAGTAATTGGCTAGAGATTATGTTTGGAGAGGTGAAACAAAGATAACAGATCTCATTTTATGCAGAAAAAACAGAAAAATGAAAACAAAATATATTGTGGACAGCATCCAGGGATGTGAGAACAGATAAGTTGGTAGTATTTCTTCGGTCCTGGTCACATAGGTAAGAGTCACATATTTATACCAATAAAAATCGATGTACTTAATATCTAGCTTTTTTAATGTAAAGAAAGTGAATAAAAAAAAAGATCTTAACCAAGGAAGAAAAAAGACCAAAGGATTAAAGATGTATCTTTATCCCCCCCATCCATTTTCTTCTTCAGGCTACTTGTACCATTATTTTCAAATGTTTGTATGGATATTTTCGGAAATACTGTTTTCCCCTTGGAAATAGTAAAGTATCTGAGCTCCAGAGGGTGATTAAAGAAAGCTGATAAATAATGACTGCTAAATGATAGAACAATTAATGTTGTGAAACATTTCCTTTTCATCACATCATCAATGAGTCTCTTAGTCAAAAGCTTTACAATTGAGAAATACTATGGTTGGAGACAACTTGTTCTACACACAGGAGGAAAATACTAGCTAGTAACAGCCATCTACTTAGGAGAAAATTACTTTTCCTTTATAAAAGCTTCCTTGCTCAAACAGCATTAATATTAGTGAGACTCAACCAACAGATAAAACCGAGGAGAAGTAATTTAGCATTTTTGTCAAAGATATAAATACTACCAACTTATTCCTGCTTCTATCATTTTCTGAAGGATGGAATCAAATCACACGGGAAACAAAAACAAGATTGTTTTTTTGTGGAGGTTGAAGAGGGGACGGAGTCTCAGTCTGTCACCCAGGCTGGAGTACAGTGGTATGATCTCAGCTCACTGCAAACTCCCCCTCCCGGGTTCAAGTGATTCTCCTGCCTCAACCTCCTGAGTAGCTGGGACTACAGGCGCCCGCCACCATGCCTGGCTAATTTGTGTGTGTGTGTGTGTATTTTTAGTAGAGATGAGGTTTTACCATGTGGCCAAGGTGGTTTCGAACTCCTGAACTCAGGTGATCTGCCCTTCTCAGCCTGCAAAAGTGCTGGGATTATAGTCTCAAGCCACAGTGCCTGGCCATAAGACTGCTTTTTAATACTACAGAAATAAATATATGTTGATATTTAGTATTATCTAAGATTATAAAGCATTCTGTTTTAACAATATGTACAATATTTCACAATAAATAAATAAGGGTGGTGTAGGAAGGGATTTCCAATTCATACTCTTTTTCTCTTTTTTCCTTTTATACTGTTTTGAGTCTAGAGTGTAATTTATTTTAATTGGAGGAACAGATCACATAATATTCTGCATTTAACCTTAACTCTACTCCCTTTCCCCAGTTAAGTAGAACCAGATAAAACTGAAATGCAGCAGTAAGAAATTTCAAGCTTCACAGTCTGCTGAAAAAGGAAAAGGCCAAAGAAAATTGTGATCTTTTGTGAAGGGAAAGACAAAAAACAGCTGAAGGGAGGTGATTGAGTCAGTTGGCTAAGACTAGGAATGTCTCGGGCCACATAAGCGCCAGTCCTGACATGGCTGAGAGCATAACTGTAATCAGCAGGAGACACAAAACACACACAGTTTTTTTTACTTTCGCTCCCATTTTTGTCAGTTACCTTTTCAATTTGTTCTAACCGCATCCTCAGGAAGAAGAGAAAACAGATACTGATGAAGAACTAATTGTCTCCACTATGCCTACTTTAAACATCTGATTTGGAAAGAATTTACTCCACTCTCTGATATATTTTTATGTCTCAGTACAATGTCTATCACACCTTATTGTAGTAATTTTACATATATTTCCATGCCACTTGCCCTAATTAAAATATATTATAATTGAAAGGAGTGGTATGTTGAATGGTACTCGGGGCCAAGGATGGAATTTCATAGGCAGCAACACATGTTATCTCAGTAACTAGTTTAATCCAATGTTCTTTCATAAAATTTCTTTTCCTAATAATTCATACAAACTGCCTAAAGATTTGCTAAGCAGAGAAGTGTGATTACACAACTGCTGTTACAAGTATCTCAATGCCACTCAACTCACCAAACCCCTAAAAACGAAGAACTTAGGAGAACGTTGCTTTGTGTTTAAATCATCTCTATCTATACTTTTCTATTTTAAAACATTTTCTCTACACCCAATCCAGCTTCATGCTCAGATAACATATGCTTTTATTTTGCTCTATGGGGCCTTCTCATATCATCACCCATCCTGATTCTCCCCTCTTTGACCAGCATAGCAGATATTTTCTAATTTACTTCCTCAGTGACTGCTTAGCTATTTTATCTGCTATCTCTTCAGAAGCTGTCCCAACGTCAGTTATACTTAGTCAATGTGATATTGATCTTTGTCACTGTGTACTAATATATAAGATCTGTCAAACATTGGAAGTATTACTCTAATGAGAAAAATTTTATAAGCTAAACATGAGAAAGTCAAACGAATTTCTTTATAAGAACAGGGACTTTAAGCTAAATAGGGTACAAACTTTTAATAGAGAAGGTTTTTACTTCCAAGATATGATTGTAAACGACTATACAAAGAATCTAACTGAATTACATCTCCTAACATAAGCACTGCAATTATTGATAGGTTTAGGTTTCAGGAGACAGACTGGTGAACAGCAAGGTGAAGACAGTGACTTATTGGTTAAAACATAGTCTGCATAATTTTGAAAGTAAGTTCCAGGCCACAGGTATTTTATTATTAATAAATTAAAAGAAATGATTGGTTAATGTGAAAACTGTAATATAATAGGTATATATTCTGTCCAGTTACAAAATATATTGGCCTAACTTCATTAATTAAAATAATTTGACATTATAGTTTTTTAGGACATAAAAGTATAACACTACCACCAAAGCAAAGGAAATGATGCTTGTTTTCCTTCTAGCCTTGGAAACAATGAGAAGGTGTGACTTACTGCCCTATTTATGTCAATAATGAGATTCTAAAATAAACAGAAAATCATTAGTCTCCACATTAACAGGATGTCTTCAAGCAAAAAAGCATGACAACCACTTACGCTTCTAACTTTCGGAAACATAAATGTGTAGTGAGGAAAATAAAACCAGTCAAACAACCAGGTTCTACCCTAAACTCTCAAAAGATTTTTTTTGAAAAGTCATTTTTTCCCATCTAGAGCTCAGTTTATTGGCTAGTTGGTTTTCATGGTCTGGAAATTAAGGAAGTGGGTCATTCCATCTCTAAAATATTATACTTACAAAGAGAATAAATACTAATTAATTAGCAAAAATAAAACAGCAAATAAAGCATATTTTTCTATAATTTCCTCTCACAAAAACAGTTAATCTTTCTTGATAAAACATACAGGGGTACATCAGCGACACTTTTCAGATAATTCTAAGGCAATCAGATAGAAATGAAAGAGAAATGTAAGTACTGTATTTTCTATCCTCCTGAAATTCAGGAAAGGTCTGCTTTCAGAAATAACACCATTTAACGTAGGTCATACACCTGGAATATTCACACAATCCCAATAGCAGCAAGCAGAATTCACTAAGGACAGAGGCATTGCACTGATGATTTGCTAACTTTCACTGAGACCTTTGTGTGAGTGAAAAAAATCTTGTTAAATTTCATGCCCTGAATTTCATCTGTATTTAGGATGATATTTTTGAGTTTCCTCTGAGAATAATAATTGTAACCTTTTATCAAGAGTAGGTTTGTTCTCAGCAGAGGCAACAACCCACCGCCCCCACCACCAGCCCACTCACAGCAGGGAATAAAACTACCATTGTCCTGCGGAGAAGTGGGCAATGTGAACACCAGAGGACTGCACCTGTTTGTTCACTGTTATCAAATGCCAGGCTGGGGACTAACCCTGGTAAGAGGGCTCTGACTTCTTAAACCACAGAGCAACATAAACTCTCCTGTAAAAACCTTTGGGTGCAAACAGAGGTTTAGCAGCATGCTTTCTTCCTGGGAGGAAGAAAGCGTATGTCTCTTACCATGCGGCGTTCAGGACATACTCATTCTTTATAAGCTCCGTATTATGCATAAAATTACACTAAGCTTTCCATGAGTGTGCAGCATTAAAGAGAAAACAATGAAGGACTCATGAAACAAAAAATGATATGACTATAGTATCAAAACTATGTCTGTCTTGTGAAGAAGTAATTACTTGAGTCACAGAAAGTTGGAATTATTTTGTCAAGTTTTAAAAATTCAAATTAGCTTTCCATGGCATATTGAAAAGACGTTTTGTGGAATACTTCGTCCTAATCTACAGCTCTCAAAACAATGAGCTAGGTGTATGTTCCGGGTGACACAAAGCCTGGTTTCAACCTTTAATGAGAGGTTAAGAGTTCAAGGGAGTGAGCTATTTTAATTATTTCCCTTTAGTTGGAAAAGATATAATTCTCCTAATAGTTTTAAATAATTAAATACACCCTCACCAATAAGCAAATGAAAATAAACTTTTATAAGTATATCTAATAGCTCTTCAGTTCTGTGCCATCTTTTCTTTATCTTGCCCTCAGTAAAGTTTGTGATCTCAAATTCTGGGTATGTAATTTCACAAATCCTAACTGTTGACTGTGGCAAGTATCTCCGCAGACACAAATATAAAAGTTGAATGCTTATCTTTGGGATCAGTGTGGGTATGTGAGAAAGAGAGAGGGAGAGAATATGATTGCATAGTTCATTTGTAATTTACTCTTTTACTCTCTCTCTCTTGACAGGATCTTTCAAAAGAAATCTGTATGTTTTAAAAGATTAAAAATAAAAAGTAATAAAAAAGAAAGGAAAACCAAAAGGGTTTCTTGCAAGACAGACCCTAAAGCAGTTTGAAAACATCAAATAAAACCCCTCCAGCATGTTTTCCCCATGTGATGCCTTTGTACATTCACTTCAGCCTGTGGGTACATTTCCCGTGACACACACAATGTTTCAGTGCCATGCTGATAGATATAAACACATATGGATTACTCATTTGCCATTCTGTCTATTGAGTTCCATACTATTTTCCATACAATTAATTGTATATAAAAATGAAATATTGGAAGCCAAATATCATTTCTGACCATGAATAGAAAAGCAGAATGATAACAAGTTGAGTACATTTCTTTTTGGATGTGTCAGTGACACAAAATGTGCATGGCTATGCATAATAGTTAGAAATTATTCTCAAATAGATATATAAATACATCTATGTATCTATCTATGCATATGCATCTATACAAAATATGCATATAAATATATATATATACATATATAGATAACATGTATACACGCACATATCCTCTTTTTCTGTTACATATTTATCAGGCTATTTTGCTATATCTCTCTTTGGTCTTTTTATTTGCCTTTTGCTCAGTTCTAGGTATGTGTCAATATTTATTTTTCTTTATGAAACTTTCAAGTAGACATGATCCATTGTATTTATTATTACAATTATTTTACAGAAATTAGATTTTCTGTTTAACAGAGTTACGGTTTAAACAATAAAATAAAATGACAAAGTAATGTTTTATAAACAACTTTTGTCTAGTCACAGAATTTAAGGACTTGAAGCAAGGATACAGATGTAATTGTCAAATATACTTGCATGCCCAGTAAACAAGGGAGACATGGTCATTATTTGCTCTTTATATTAGAAAATCCATGGTCTTGTATACAAACCTATGAAAATCATTTAAAACGTTTACAGTGGTTTTACGCCATGAGAGAGTTTAAGCTGTCAATTACCTTATTTATTGAGTAAAATAATACAAACAAACATGAAATAAATCTAAAAACTTGTGAAATGCTACTAAAATACCTTTCCTAAGTTTTTATCTTTGGAGTAAAGATTCTAATTTTAGAATACCACCCCCAAGCTTCCTGTGGTTACTGAGTCTGGAAACCAAGCCTACTCTGCAGGTGTCTCACATCTCTACTGTTTGACAGCACTTGCTTCACTTCTTTTTTACACACTGACAGGGAGACCCAGCCGTGTTATAACAATTGAGCTACCAAAAACACTATCAGCAATAGTCTGCCCTTTCTCTAGAAGTTCAAGTTTTCAAGCAAACAGTAAGTGGGTATTTTAATTATTTTTAAAAGCCCCAGGAAATACCTAATAAATTAGATCTTAGCCAATTAAAATAAGTCGTCAAAATATTCTTAATACAAGTTCATCAAGTAGGAGGGGTAAAAAATATACTTGGTACTGTTTCTGCTTATTTAGAACTAATTATGAAATATCTAGGCATTCAAATCCTATTTTATTGTGGTATGGAGATTTAAAAAGAGGCAATGATTAATGAATTTCAAATACAGTATAAAAATAATCTCTGGCGAAACAAAGTCTTAGCTGAATTGGTAGCTCTACTCAGCAGGGACATTTGAATAATTTCAGAGGAACTAAGAAATTAAGAAATGAACAATGAATAGGATTTTCTTGGCACCACTAGGAAGCCCTGTGTTAAAGGCCTGGCACCACTGTTAAGCCTTGGCTTAAACTCAATATTTAAAATCAACCAAATTGGTTGTGTTGCTCAGTTCATGTTCTTTTTTCTCCTCCCTAAAAGTCATCAAAAGTTTTTGTTTTCTTTTGTTTCTTTATTCTTGAGCCTTAGCAGGAAAACAAAATAATTTATTTTTAAAAATGAATCTATCTTCATTTAAAAAATGAATCTATCTTTAATGACATAGCTAAATGTAAATGCATTTGGATACTATTACTACAGCATGTTGTTATCGCCATGCTAGAAAAATGTGCACAGAACAATTAAACCCTAATAGAGGTCTCTAGATACGCACATAGAGTTGTATTTTTTAATTAAATGCTTGAACTTCAGTTCCCAAGTGCTCAGAAAGCAAAACTACAGCACTGTTCTCTTCTGAATTGGAAGGGATAATGTCATGTCCTCACTTGTTCTAAAGAGGAAACTTGAACACTAAGAAATTGTGACTCACACTTTAACTTAGAACTTTTCCAAGAAGATAGGTAATAGGTAGGTATTATCAAATAATAAAAGGAAAGAAAGAAAAAAAAACTAAGAAAATTATTCTTTCATAATTGGAAACTCAGTGTAAGAGGGATTAGGTGATTTATCTAAGGTACAAGTGGGATAAGAATATGAATCTTCTGGTTGCTAGTGAACTTAGACTACTAAAAGCAACCATATCTGTCAACAAACAACCAATAAAGAACACATTTTATATAGATGTGGCAAGAATTAACTAATAAATTAATATTCATAAATACTGTTATTCTGTTGAGAACTGTATAAGAAAGCTGGACACAAGAAGGGAACTAACGAACATTGTGTTCTGAACACTATGCTAGGCAGTTTACATACATTGTTTGCATTCAATTCTCATTTTCAGATGAAAACTGAGGCATAGCACATAAGTGACTGTCACTGTCGTTTCTTGGTTGCTGTGTATTAAGTTTCAAATTATCAGGTTTCAAAACTCAGGCTTTTACTACAACTTCACGTTGCTAGGGCTAGAAGAGAATATGTTGAAAATATTGTCTTTATAATCTAAAAATATACCTTCTCATCTAGAACACATAGGCTGGGTTTGAATTGCAATAATAAATCAAATTCTTAGGCCAAATATATATTTCTGCATTAAGAATCTTTAAAGTATTTTATGCTTAAGTCTTAGAGTGTTTTTTGAATACAAGAGCTACTTAATTCTCTGATTATTTTGCCTTTTTCCACGGATAAAGTTCTAATCAGACAACTACAAATGGCAATAATCAGAATATGAACATTATATACATGTATGGATTGTCAACTGTTTGCTCTTCGTATCTCAATAATTTTACAATTTTTCCAAGTGACATTTTTACTTCACAAACCACTTGATTTAAATAGTAATTTGCAATTATAATTAGAAATATTTTAGAAAGAAAACTATTTGAGGGGAGAGTGTCCATCATTCTATGCTTATCTATACATGTGATATTTAGAAACACACTCATGGTTTAAAACTCCCCATTTCTGTTAATTTGAGAATTATATATTACTGTGGAATTCCTCTTTAAAAATATAAAATTTTGTAATTCAAAAGAAATATGTTTCAAAGATTTCTTTGGTATTGAATAATTCTAAGTCATGTTTTAATGGATTAAAATGTAAATGAACTTTAAAGTTACACTAAATCTCTCCCTGATTTAAATTTAAATTAGATATTAAAACTAACAAGAAAATGGCTCTATAAACACTATTGTTTTAAGTATTTTTTCATTATTTTATAATTAATAATGAAATATAACAGAAGTCACTGGCCATAGTAAAAGTAATAAATACATAAAACAATTGAATAATTACTTAAATTATGCACTGGTGATCTTCAATAAAATCATAAAGGAGTTGATAACCTACATTGTGACCTTTGATGTATTTATTTTGCAAGTGATAGTTAGGTTCTCTTAATTTTTAAGAGGCACTTGAGTCAAGACACTAATTCTTATTTCACCTATTTTCCCTGAGCACCATAGGACTGCATTTGAAGCATGATACAATTTTAATTACAAAGATTTATCATTATGACATGTAATTTCTAAGTACATGAAATGACAGTGTGATGCATAGATGTGAAGTTCAGCCACACATTCACTATGTGAACAATGGTATCAGTGACACAGGCTGCTTCCTTTCATTTTATATTTCTACCCATGCTTTATAAAAGATATATCTATAGGTACGCTAGTACGGCTTCATTATCTTTTCCATATTTTCTTTGCAAAACATACTACACAGCACTCTTTGAACAAGACTATGAAATTCCTATCAAATTTGATAATCTGATGTAGATACCTGATGACTTTAGATTGCAATTTGGTCACACATGAATTCTGGCATCTATATTGTTTATTTTCTTCCCATTGATCAACAAAAATGTACACCTAAACATATACAGATTGGCATGTATTTTCTTTAAATCTTTTTGTTATGTTCCTCTTTCTAGTATCTTGAATCAAATTATATTTTTTGAATAATACAGTTGAAAAAAACTCAACTAACAGTAGGACAAGAAAAATTCTCATCTTGAGTAAATGATTTATTTTCTCTGGGACTCAGTTTCAAAATGAGTGAGGGGTTAAGCAATCTCTCAATTCTTTCTTAATATTGCAGTCTATGATCCTCTTCAACTCTGCTTTTATAGAGAAATTAAGATATTTTTGTTGCTCTTCATTTTCAAAGTATGTGCTAAATTTAAATGTCGTGTATTATTTGATGTATTAAGTCTGAAATATACTTACTTGTTTCAATACATAAAATGTGAGCTCAAAATAAAATACTATAAAATATGTTTATCTTAAGGCCATATACAAATTCTGGAAATAATTAGGTAGAGGTTTGCTAAACCTAAAAGGAATTACATGCCTTTTAATAATTTTTAAGTCTCCTCCGTATTCTTATCAGAAATAACCCCAAATATGTTACTATTCTTTGCAAAGGAAATTGAGTCTAACAGTAATTAAAACTAAAATAAATATTTTATGAAACTCTGCTGTAAATATGTACAAAACCAAGTATAGTTGAAGCAGGCAAAAATCACTATTGTAACTATAGAAGAAAGAAAGTCATAAATATTTTATCTAAAATACATAGATCAACTTAGATGGTACATTTAACTTGGACATTTTGAAATGGTATACATTCTTTACCAGTTGTCAAAATAAGGAATAACTTTAGTTAGTATTCTAGTCCTTAAAAAATTCAAAAAGTGGTGTCACTATAATGTACGAATAAAATTAACTATAAAATCACCCTTCTAGTATTTCTTTCTAATAAGATAAAATTATTTTCAAGAAATCAGTACAGTCAACTCATAGACGAGATCTTTTTCAAGTCTGCTATTTTTCTCATATTGATCTTCCTTCCTTCTACCTCATCTACAAAAATAAAATCCCTAAAAAAAAAAATTAAGGTAAGATTTATAGAGGACACCACCCATAAGGAACAAAACAGAACAAAACTCACTTCAAATATAACTAATTGTCTTTTTTTTATCTTCCAGTGTTAATAAAGAAAAGGCCATAAAGTAGGGGCCCAATTAAGGCCTTTCAATCCATTCTTTTATTGTACTTTATTATTTTAGCCCCCTGTGTCTATAGAAAAAAGCTTAAGTGGCCCGATAACATACTTTTCAATATCATAAGAAATAATTTAATCTACTTGTACAATCTGTATCTCTTTTAGAATCATTTCATTTCTTAAGTAAAAAATTTACATAAGCAAAGTCTTATTCAGCTAAAGAAAAAAAAAAGACTGCCTTAAAGAAGTGATACCTAAACCACATGAATAATTTTATGCATCCCCTACTCACTCATACAAAGCAGAGGATGATAAAAGTTCATTGTCATGTGATCCCTTTTCTTCTCAGAATTTCTATAGCATTGTGATAAAAAGAAAATCAGCAATTATACTACTTGGCTTCAAATCTGAACTCTATAAATTATTGTAGGCCCCCCTTGTGGCATATTACTTGTTTTTTTAAGTCCAGCTTATTTATCCCCAAAATAGAAATAATAATAGCAACCTACTGTGATGGTTAACTTCACATGTCACCTTAACTAGATTAAGAAATACCCAGAAACCCGGTAAAGCCATCATTTAGAGCCTGTCTATGAAGATGTTTCAGAGGAGATAAGCATGTGAGTCTGAGTAGAGTAAGTAGGGAAGATATGCTCTCAATGTGGGTGGGTAACATCCAATCTGCTGGGAACCCAGAGGAACGAAAACCGAGGAAAGGTGAATACATTGATTTGAAGCCAGTACCCACTGTTTCTCTCTGTGGGACACCAATTTCAGGCTCCCTGGTCTTTTGGACTACAAGACTTACAAAAGTGCCTCCCTGCACCCTAAGGCCTTAGATTGCCGACTGAGAGGTACACCATTAGCTTTTCTGGTTTTGAGGCCTTCAAATTTGTAATGAGCCAGGTCTCCAGCATCTCAGGGTCTCCAGTTTATAGGCAGCCTCTTGAGAAACTTCTCAGCCTCCATAATTGCATCAACGAATTTTCCTTATGAATCCTCTCTCATATATCCATTATCCTTATCTATATCTATATCCTATTGGTTCTGTCTTTCTGGAGACCCATAACTAATACACCTACTAATTGTGGTTATTGTAAAGATGAAGAGAGAAAATATTTGCAAACCACTTCTATATAGTAAATACTTATTACTTATGGATGTTATTATTAACAATGGTATCTCTATCCTGGACTGTATTATGTTCTACAGATACTTTGCTTTCTACATTTATTATACTAAAAAAGGCAAGGAAAGTCATTAAAACCAAGGGCACAAAGCCTAAAAAAATTCTAGTACCATGAAGAAGTTTTAAAAACTAGTCGGATTTATTATTCTATTCTTATTTGTGCACCACCAAATATATAATACCACCCAGTATCATTCCATTGAACATGAAAGCAGAAAGTTCAGAGAATTCAGGGCACCATCAAAATCAAAATAACATACTTATTTACCAGAATATTTGCCAGAATATTCTGAGACTGCCACTTAAAAAAAAAAAAAAGACCAAATAAAATTTGAAGTCCTTATATTTCATAGTAAACTGAAAATTAAAAATGCCCTTTTTATATCAGCTTTTTTCAACACTACTATATAACACAAAATCAAACCTTTAATTTTCACCACAGAGCAAATGGAGTAAACTGAATGGTCTTAGAAGGAAAAAAAAAGTTATGGATCACCATTTTTAATTTTTTCTTATAAATGCTCTTCAGAATTGTTATAGTCATTGTGATTCAATAACCTAAACAATTTTGCATGGCTTACAATAAAATTATAGCTAGAAGATATACAATATGTTATACAGATGGATCATAAGATATTAAGAGGGAGGGGAAATATTATGAGAGCTAGACTAACCTTTACTTTAGGTAGACTGGTAAGGAGACAGATTATCTTTCTATGCTGATATATAATAACAATCTTCAGATCTATTTGACATCTTATTAAGAGAACAAGGTTTAAGAAAAACTCTTAAAAGTATTTTTTTTTCTATCTTTGAACAATATTTCCATCTCTTTTCCCAGAGAACTCATAGATCGGCTAGATCTCTAAAGAAAAAAAACAACAATAATTAAAATTTCCTGGTTAGTAACATTTATTATACCAGAAAGTGTTGGACCATGCAAATTCTCATTTATCTATTTCCTGATAGATACAGATAAATGGAAAATTCTATTCATCATTTATGAAACATTGACCATTTTTATTGCAACCTATTTTATATACTTCCACAGTACACAGTTTCACCATTACACTAGCTATGCTATAATTCTAGGAAAATAATAAGAGGTATATTGAACTTCTAGTTTATTTGACTATTACTATGTTATATTAATTCTAAAACACATACATTTTTGGATCTAATATATTTAAATTCCTGATTCATTGTACAAACTTTTACATTCATTTTGGTGCTTTTATTTTTTCTCTTTTTAAGTGTAGACTACAAACAACAACAAAAATTTGCTTCCGACAATTGATGATGACCTAAATTTGTTGAAATATGGCAGATACCTATTTGAGAAAACATTTAATAAAGGGGCTTTTCATGTTACCTTGTTATTAAATAAATGCTATATTTAAAAAAAAACTTTTAAAATGAACTGGAGAGTCCTAAAGATAATGGGCAGTGTCTGTGCCAGAATTCTCAATAGATTTTTCAGAATAATAATTATCTTCTATTAACATTTACTTCTTTCAATGAAACCATTAAAGAAATAGACTGTCTATTAGTCTGTTCTCACATTGCTGTGAAGACACCACCCAAGACTGAGTAATTTATAAAGAAAGAGATTTAATTGACTCACAGTTCAGCCTGGCTGGGGAGGCCTCAGGAAACTCACAAACATGGGGGAGAAGGGGAAGCAAACACATCCTTCTTCATATGCCAGAAGCAAGGAGAATGAATGACTGCTCAGAGAAGGGGGAAGCCCCTTATAAAAACGTCAGAGCTTGTGAGAACTAACTCACTATCATGAGAACAGGATGGGGAAAATCACCCCCATAATTCAATTATCTCCACCTGGTCCCTCCCACGACACGTGGGGATTATGAGAACCACTTTTCAAGATGAGATTTGGGTGAGAACACTGCCAAACCATATATCTTTGAGACCTACTTCTAATTTGAATAGATACACTGTGAAAAGTAATGGCCAAAAAAAAATTTCATTTTTAAAGTGTCATTTTTCTAAACAACAGAAACCCAAGTCATAGCAGCTTAAAACATATTTAGAAGCAATGCATGCCATCTACAACTTGTTAATGCAAATATAAAATATGGTTAGGTCCTAAATCATAAATGACACATTCTGTATTCTACAATTTGATGATATAAGCCTAACAAGCTTTCAATAATTACAAAAATAGACTGTGTCTATTTTTTCTTACCAAAATCAAACTTCTCAAAATCACATTTATTTCCAGAACTGCATTTAATTTTCAATATGTACTTCATAATTTAGCTTTTACAATCAACTTACAACTGAGAGTTTTCATTATCTTCATTTGAATATGAGTAAACTGAGGCTTAGAAAGTTGCATCACTTGCCTCAGAATAGGATTTGACTGAGGGAGGCCAGATTCCGTTCTTGTGATTCTCTATGTGATTCTGCTTGAAGTCCTTGCCTGCTGCATCACGTTTAGTAAAAGTGTGGTCCCTTTAGTGCTGTAGTGTTCAATATGATTGCCATTAGCTAAATATGGCTGCTTAAATTAAAATTAATTAAAATTAAATAAAAATAAAAATTTGTATCTTCATTCACAGCAGTCTTATTAAGAGAGCTCAGTAGCCACATTTAGCCACTGGCTCCTCTGTTGTATAGCACATATTGAATATTTCTATCATCCCAAGGAAGTTCTAATGGACAGTGCAGCTTTTGAGAAGAAAACAGATTAAAATGGGGACTCTTGATTCCATAGACATGTTTGACTATAAAAATAATAATAATAATTGGCTTTACATGGCAGATGGAGGGTAAATATTTGCCAGAAATATAATATTTACTAAGAAAAGGTAGGCATGTAGAGATAATTTAGAATAGTTCATATCTCAGCACAATGACTTGAATGTACAAGTAGAACAAAACAAAGCTAATAAATATTTGAATTGACATTACTTTCCAAAAGAATCCTAAACTTTAACCAGTTAAAATAAGGCTATTAAAAAATATTTGTGCATTATAGCTAAGAGTTTAACAAGCTTGATTTTTAAAAAGCCATAGTTGAATGACAATGGCTATAGAATAATAGTTTTTTTAAAAAAATCAAATTCTGTATTTACAGTATTGTGTTGTATGTTTGCTTATATTTTATTGTCAACTTACCATTCATGATATATTCACGTATTATACAATGATCAAAACAAATTATTTCTAAATTACAGCCGTAAGATCTATTGCTTAAGTTTGGATTGTTTACATTTTTCAGCCAATTTAATAGTTCACTGAATATAGTTTTGCCTGAAGAAACTGTCTTAAACAATTTTTGGGAGTGACATAATATGAAGAACTAAAAAACAGATGTAGATTCCAGCACAAGGTTCACCTGATTAGCTACAAGACCTTAGGCCTGGTTTCCTTAGATGTAAAATTATAATAATGATATCTGCCAGATCAGCATTACAGGGCTGTGTATGAAACAGATTTTTTTTTAAAGGAAACTGAAAGCATTTTGCAAAGTGTAAACTTCTATAACATAAAGGATATTACAGTTATCATGCCTTTGGTAAACATTGGTAGAGAATAACATGTAGCCTCATTTCTAAACTGACTGAGGGTTTTAGGTTCTGCCAAGCTTGGGGCTCCCTCCTCTAACTAAACTTGATGATATATTTATGTATTTTTAAAAATTGCCATAGACCTCTATCAAAGGGAGTACACACTCTTCATTCCCTCTAAAATACTGATATGGTTTATGCCCAAATATTATTCCTACTGTTTCCAATCCTCTGCCATGAAATCAGAAAGTGCAACAATCCAGTGATTCTGGCCCCAGCCTTGCTGTGCCTCCCTGGGTAACTGGGAATGGATGCGGAAAATTGTTCAGTTCTTTGCAGTTCAGGGTTTGAAAGCCAATATCCTGGGTGAGGGTAGAGAGGTGGGTACTCTCATATAGTTACTTTTTTCCTCAGAGTAAAATGATGGACCCATGGTTATATTATAACTAATCAATTTCTAGTACTGCATTTGGGACTCTGATGAGCAGAGTTTCCTTTTTCTAAACACCAAAGCAAACAAGCATGCCTCTTCAGTTAACGAGCTTTCAGTAAGGGGGTTTGTTGGATATATAAGCTTCGTTAGACACATAAGTTTCCTCTCTTAGGTAAGGGAAAATACAGATTTTAGTGTATCTTAGGAAAAAGTAAGAATGATCACAAAGGTTTATGATTCCAAGTAGGGAATTTTCCTGAGAGATTCCATAATGCTAGCTTTCCCTAATGTTTTCTAAAGGATGCTCTAGGGATTACAGAGAATGTTCTCCAAGGAGTAAGTCATCTTTAAGATTCCTGAAGGGGTCATAAACTAAGCGGGTTGATTTATATGCCCTGAGCAGATCATCTTGCCAGTCATGACTGAAAACATGTGAGCAGAGTGAAAAAGGATGATTCTACTCCCTGAACGCCCAACCCCACCACTTATTTTGGCTTATTTCTCCTCAAATAGTCTTATCTCTGATTCCTGGTATAGCAAGAGGAGAAATTCTCATTTCCCCTTCATTCAGTTCTATAAATCCACTCATCAGTCCTCTAAAGAATCAGTTGTCAGAGCATAAGTCCCAGCAAAATTTGCTGAAACAGCCATTATAAATCTTTGATCCCATAATTATAACATTTCCTCTTTTGAAATATATGTTTCTATCTGCTGACATAAATACATTATTGGAGTTCTCCTTCTTCTAGTCAATACACAGTCTGACATGACAAGCAAACAACAGTCTTTAAAAACACTGATGAGAGTACCATTTCCAGAAATCGTGGACCTGATCTAAAAATTGACTCCTTCTGAAGAATGTGCCACTCTTTTCACTGATTCTGACTCTCACAAGCTTCACTATAGATTAGTTTTGATCTAATCATTTTCCAAGTAATTTACAATTAAGCTAAGAGTATTCTTAGAATTTTTTTTTGGGGCTGCAAATATCACAATATGCTGAATAGATCTTCTAATGTAAATATTTGTAGTACTTTTATTAAACATTCTGTTTAACAACAATCCCTGAACTAGCCTGATTGAACCCACTCAAACATTACCAAGACCTTTCACAGGGTAGTTGAAGAATGCTTAGCAACTCTCGTGTAAGAAAAAGAACTCAGAATGAATATGTCTCTTGTGTAGGTCAAGACAAATGTCAGGGCCAATGAAGGATGAAACATGATGACGGAGATTTGAAATGAAGGGCTGGGGCAACAGGTGCTTGGCATGAAACACTGAAAGACAGGAGAGAAGTCCTGTGAGGTAGCAAAGACAGCACTCTTACTGAGAGCAGACAAAGACAAGCCTCGGACTTCTCGTCACCAGAGAAACAGATCTCCTGCACAAAGTAGTTTCAATGTAGTATTAGAAGGCATATATTAGAAGGCACAAAGAGTATTCGTTTTTTTTTTTTTTTTTTTTCGTCTAAAAAGGTCACACCCAAAGCCCCAAGGAAGCAACAGAAATCTATCTGAATATGCAGAAACAAATAAAATAGTTTTCTCAATGTGCTGACCAAAGGAAAACTATAAACAAAACAGATACAAGGAAAAAACACTAAGATTTCTAAACATCCCCAATGTGAAAGTCGCTTTAACTGGCACTTTCCCTGCTTTCTTTCTTTAATGCCCATTACAACAGTATGAGGCAGAATTTTCTTCACAGTTTTCAAAATAAAGGATCTGAGTCTGAGAGAGACACCCAGACGGTAGGTCATAGGCCAGCCATTTGCACAGAGATTTTTCTGATTTCACAATCGCTCATTGATGCTCTATAACATGTATTGAGTCAATGACAGGTGACTTGTCCTTTTTGATATTAGGTCATTTATTTGACCATTACTGAATAATGCCAAAAAGGCCTGAGAGACTTAAATGTGAAAAGGGTCTACATTACTTTGATATAATATTTTAATTAATAACTTACGCATATTTGAAGGCAGACATTCAAGTATAATGTTCAGATAACACATATTTCAAATTTTACATCATTTAGATGTTGTAGCTTCTGGACTAAGCATTTTATCTGTTTATTTATTTTTGAGACAGGGTCCCTCTCTGCTCCCCAGGCTGGTGTCCAGGGGCGTGATCATGGCTCACTGCAGCCTTGACCTTCCAGGCTCAAGGGATCCTTCTGCTGCAGCCTCCTGAGCAGCTGGGACACAGCATGCACCACCAAGCCTTGTATTCTACTTTTCATCTACCACAATCCGGCAAACTTCATATATTATTTTCATTACTACTGAGGGCATCTAGGAATAACTTTGGTATTTTACTTTCTGTTTTAAATGTTTGTTTGCCCATACCTCAAATAATAATCTAATCAAGATGATCCAGTACACAGTTAATGAAAGAATTACAAAGTCCATAAAATATCAAATAAAGACTGAAACATGTGAATGTGTTGGTCTGAAAATATGTAGAATATTCAGCTAATTTTTGAAAAATACCGATTATACTTTTGTATCATCCCAAATATCACCTCCTTTAAAGATAATCTCATAATTTATCAAGTGAAAATTCAAACATTTAAGGTAAAATTTAGTGTGATAAATACATCTATACATGTATTAAATTTGTACCTAGGTTACCATACCACATCAAGATCAAACCACATTTGTTATTTTATATGGATAAAAATAAAATAGATAAGAACTTAAATATTTATCTTTCCATTTAAGATATAAACAGAATAAATATGAACTTAAGTATTCATATTCCCATTTGGGATATCAATAGGATAGATATAAACCTAAGCAATTATGAAAGATTCCTTTGTATTTACAATATCATATGTGGATTAAATTGCACCATATTACCCACAATTAGTAACAGATGAGGTGATTTTATATATTATAGAAGAGAGAAAATAATAGTGGGTTTTGTGGCCCATATGATTCCTTTTAGGGTTTGGCCACACTAGTGACTAAACATGTAGAAGCTTATAGAATTAATTATGGTTGTAAATATAATATTAAATGTCGATTTGAATAGGAATGTTTGGTTAAGAAAGAGGTGATAAAAAAGTCAGCAGGACATCATCATCAAGAGTGACTGATAAGAACGACAGTCACATGAAAGTGACCTTAATGGAAGACATGATGTGTCCCTGTCCAGCTATAGACTTCTCTGACACAGTAGTGACTTTCCCAATGGCTTCGAGATATAGACGGTTGTATGCCTGAAGGGATGCACTGATGGAAGTATAACCTCTCCATTGGCAAGAAAAAAGTAAGGCAGTGTTAACAGGACACCTAGAGTATGCCGATATAATTTCCTCAGCACTTTGTAGATTGTGTGGCCTATTTTTAGTCTGCGGACCTGCCTCTTTTCCCCTCTACTTATCATCTACCCTATGCATAATGGGATATGTGAGCGGCAGCAGTAAAACAAATTTTTCCATTTGACCAGAAAAATATGTTTAAATGCATTTCTTGTCTTGTGCACAACCAACATGAAAGTGTGCAAGTAAGATCTGCAGTAATTTTTTAGGCCATGCATAACTTTTGGTGAACATCAAAGTAATTAATAAGAATTTTTAATGTGGGACTTAATCTGTATATGACAAAGTGACATCCGACCATTAACTAGTATATAATGACAGTCTTCATGTTAAGTAAATATCCCTTTTACACAAAATTTGCAGGAAGCTAATATACTGTTCTGAACACACACTGTTCTAATATCAAACACTGAAAAAGATTTCAGTAGAAATACAAACCACACACACACACACACACAGTTCTTTGTGTAAAGAACTCTTAAAGTCTCATCTCAAAACTCTTGGTTACAACACTGTGTACACTTCCCATCCCCACAATTGTTACTGGTTATTTGCCTTGTTGAAAGTACTTAAAAATGAAAACTTGCTTAAGAAGAAAATTCATCATAAATTATTATTGTCTTTTTAATGGTTTATCATTATATAAAGTTGGTATTTGGCAAAATGATTACAGAAAAAGTTTACCCCCTTCCTTATCTTTAAGTAATTTTATACCTAAGTTTCTAACCAGGATCCCAGTGCATTCTTTTCATTTTCACCCCAACATGCAGTGTATTTCTTGTCATGCAAGCAAAACCGTATCTGTTCCTGTCCCATCCCTTCCTTTCTCTCTGCAGGATGATAGACGAATAAAAATTATTTGAACCAAGTAAGTGTAAAGAATTTAACTGGATATTGTTCTACCAATTATTGGTAACATACCATTAATTAGATTGGTGCTTCTCAAATTGTAATCATTATCAGCATCAGTAGAGGGATACTTGAAACACAAGTTGCTGGGCCCCACCCCCAGAATGTCTCATTCAATAGGTTTCACATGAGGCCCAAGAATTTGCATTTCTAAGTTCCTCAATGATGCTTATGGTGCTGGTCCTATAAGAACAGAGTTAAAATTTTAATACACTATGGTAGATTAGGCAGTGAGGTGTCCGACTAATCAGCAGATTTGCTATTTCCCCTCATTTTATACCAGGTATAAAAAAATTAAGGTCAGCCCAGTAGCTCCCCACTTAATAGAATCTAAAAATGCTGTTTTTAAAATTCTTGCTTTGCATAACACAAAAACAAGCAACATAAAACAAAATCTCTTTCCAAAACACAAAAACAATTTTATCTGAACTTGATTATGGCACTTGCTGTTGCTTTAATCGGGCTACCTAGAACATTTAGCTCTTTAAGATTTTACCATTGAACAAATTTTATCCCATATCCTTCTTCATGTGAACAGCTAGGCGTCTTCTGTCATTTCTCACATATTCTTGCACACAAACATAATCATGCTTCCGTGTAACCTGCTTCTCACAATTGGAGTAAAACTATCTACCAGAATATCTAAAGTTCAATGACTCTAGACTATTTCTCTTACAGAATAATTTTGACATATAATAGTCAACCACTTAATAAATAAAATATCTGAAAAGTGTTCATACTAGCCTAAATTTCTACCATTTTGTTGCACTTTCTTCAATTCATAGTCAAAAAACAAATTAATAACTTTTGAATGAGTATGTACTTTTCTAAACAAGCAACTCATTCTCTTAATCATTTACTATATTAATTATCCATTTATACTACTACACAAGAAAATGCCACAGCTTCCAGGCAAAGTGAATAATTACATTCCTAAAATAGTAGTGTTATATTTTGGTATGCACAAGTTAAACAAATGCTACAACTTTAAGTAATACACAGTATGCACTTACTCAGTATGAGGCATGTTTAAATGTGGCATAATTTTGATTGATTAACTCCATTTTAATAATTTAATAGTACTGATATTAAATGTGAAAATAAATAAGGGAACTCTTTAAAGACTAATTTTCTATGTGGAAAGATTGCTCAAATGGCATCTTTTATGGGATAACAACAGGATTCAAGTATTATAAAAAGTTTGAAAAGAAATTTATTCATTTTCTTCTTTAATATAATTAGAGGGAAATCATGACGAAAACACAATGCTTCCTATGCATGTTTTAACTGGATCATATTACAGTATTTTTAGATTCCTAATTTCAATCATTCAATTGTTCTCTACACATTTCATTTCCAAAATTCTTTCTCCTATCATTATTTCTATATAAGTAGCAATTTAGTTAAAAAAAAAAACCCATTCTTCGGTAAGAAAACTATCTTTGAAAGAAATAAAAGTGAAAATGTTGATGAAGGAATCTATAAATTCTGAACCATTTGCATTTGCCATTATTTCATCAACTCTATAGTAATCATATCCAAAATAAATAACATATTCAGTATTCCTTTCTTCACCAAAAATATCCTAATTTTATCTCACATGTCTTGCTAACTAGGAAGCTACATCTAACTTAAAACTATAAATTTTATATCCACTTCAAATATAAAAAAACAAATGATTTCAATATCCTGACAATATTCATCTTGGTTTTTGTTATATTTTGAGGCAGTATCTCTAAACTGCTTAATTTTTCAATGTCAAGCATTATTACTACTAATTGGACTCAAAGTACATATAAAACCACTACATGTTTGGATGCAAAATATAAGGATTATATTGATTTAGAGTAAATTAAAAGTGTAAACTCCTTTATCCCACAGTTAGTTACTAATTAATTACTAATTGGTTTTTTTTTTTTTTTTTGAGATAGAGTTTTGCTCTTGTTGCCCAGGTTGGAGAGCAATGGCACAATCTCAGTAATTAGCTCGCTTTGATTACAGGTATACAAGAATAAAATTTTTGATTAGTAACATTATACCAAAAAGCCTCCCACAAGAACTTTTATGTACTCGGAGCTATGTGAACTGTAAAGTAACAGTAGGATGGCAAGAACCAGCTTACAAAATTAATTCCTATCAAGTGTTTTTCATAGAAAGATGATAATTTTAGGTTGCTAACATCATATACTTCCAATCTTAATGAGAAAAAATTACTCAGATGATATTGAAGTATTCTGAGAAAGAATTGCTGATGGCATTTAGTGAGCTACTGAATAAGAGAAAACAAAACTGTATAAATTAGATATATTTTCCAAAAATAAGATGACTGTGCAGAAAACTAAAGATTCATGGAAACAGATATAACAGCCTGGGTATTATTAAGCTCTAATGATAGTTATTGCATTATTGCAAAGATTTGATGCTATGATCCACTGTTCACCTGAAACCACCAAACATAGCATGTTTCATATCTCAGTTTTCAGTCACAGAGCATTTCCAGAGTATATTTCTGTTCAGCTGTGATACAGTATTATAGTATCCTTCACCCTGCACTTACAAAATCTATAAATAAAAGCAAGGGCATCACAGGGCATCATTTCTCATAAAATGAACAAATCACCAATATTTGAATACCTTAGAGTGTTCCTCAATGTAACAAATATGGCAGTAACCCTAAATACACATTTTTGTGTGCACTGCCTTATACTGATTTTGAAAGCATATTTGCCATTTTTGATATATTCCTTACCTGTCAAGTTCTTTAATCCAAGTTCCTGAAGTCCAAAGTTTCCATCTTTTCTGTAGTTTAAAAATATTGCCAAGGCATATCGGTCCTCATAAAGTTTTGTCCCACGAATAATGCGTAAATTCTCCAGAGGCAGATAACGAAACTGATTAAGAGCCACTAACACATAGCCTGTGACTTCTCGAACAGACTGAAAAGACACAAAGAATTGCCTGTGTTATAAAACTAATTTGTCACTACGTATGTGTAGCAATTTAGATAAAAATGAGTTATTAAACTCTAATTTTAAGTTTTTACCTTAATATATTATTTTCCATATCATATTCTAAATAATTGGCTTCATAATAAAGTATCATAAAGTGTTAGAATCTCATTTGAAGTATAAGTTGTATTTCTTTGAAACGGTTATGAATGTGCTTAGAGTAAAATAATGCATTTTATGAGACCTTCTTCATAGCTGAGATTTGACTATAGTTAAATGAATAAAGTTCTTGCTTATCAACAGACTACAATAGGTTAAAGACAGAAGACTATCAATCAAATTTTACATAAAAAGCAAATGGGTGAGCATAAGTAAAACAAAGCCATGTTAGCTTGTACATTCTTTAGGATAGATTTAAAATGGCTCTATTCATGTTTAGTGCTATATTTATAAAAGAACAATTGCCCTGAACATCTCTAGGGAACCCAAATATAAACAATATGTATTAAAAACTAATTTTTGTCAATAAACTCATTCCAACCACATTTTAAATTTTTACTGCCCACTGTTTAAATTTAGTTGTCTATAATGAGTTAGTTATTTGAAGGTTTGTGAGACATTTTAAAGCAAAATAGTGTTACAAAAAAAGTCTGCATTTCATCTAAATGTTATAGTTTTTCAATAAAATGATGATAAATGGGTGTCAGAATTTAAAAAAACTAAAAAGGATTCAAAAGTACTCAAGTATTTGCTATTTTTTTAATACCAATTTCATGTTATTCTAACTAACCCTTGTCATTTCAGATGTTCCAAGGCTCAATTTTTTTTTCTTTCTTTTTTTTTAAGATGGGTTTTCACCATGATGGCCAGGCTGGTCTTGAACTCCTGACCTCAGGTGCAAGGCTCAGTTTTTGGTACTTCCCATACCCTCCCCCCGTCGTGTATTCTAACCCCCTTAGTGATCTTATTTGGTTTCAAAGTTGGTGATCTCCAAACATTCATCTCTATACTTTCCCCAGACTATAGTTTCATATCCAACTGTTAACTCCACATCATAATTGAATGTCTAGTACGCTTTTCAGATACACCTATCAAAAGCTGAACTCTTTTCTTCCCCCAATCCTCCAGCAGCCTTCCTCATCACAGTTGAGGTTATTCCATCTTTTCTGGCTTTCTGGCCAAAAATCCAGTCATCTTTGACTCTCCTCTGACACCCCAAGTGTTGTCCATACTATTTGTTCTACTTTCAGCATGATCAGAAATTCAGCTACTTCTTATGTCATCCATGGCTCCCATCTGAGCCACCATCATTCCTCATCTAGATTATTCCTCATGATCAATAGGTCTCCCTGTGTCTATTCCTGATTCTTTATGGTATATTCTCAATTCAGGCTAGCCAAGACATTTTAAAAACATAAATCATATTATGACACTTCAATGCTTAAAACTCTGAAACATCTCCTCAGTCACTCAGAGTAACAGACAAAATCCTTTTACTGATGTGTCAAAATCTTTATGCTGTTCAGTGCAATAAGCACTAGCCATATGTTGCTACTGAGCAATTGAAGTGTAGCTGGCACAAATTCAGATGTGCTGTAAGTACAAAATACACTCCGGATTTTGGAAATTATATGATGAAATGATAATATTTGAGATAAATTGAGTTAAATAAATTGTATTATAAAGTTAATATCAGTTGTTTCTGTTCACCTTCTTATTGTGGCAAAACAAACATGTTAAATTACATTTTTATGGCTCTTATTATAATTCTATTAGATGGAACTGCAGTATATGATCTAGTCATCAGTTCTCTTTCACATTAAAATTATAGTTCTACCTTAAAGTGTGCATTTTGCCCTTAAAAAACTGAGTTTTTCTTCATCTTGTTACCTTTCTTGGCAAACTCCCTCAGTACCTTCAAGTTTTTGCTCAAATATCACCTTCTCAGTTGAGGCCAACCCTGATAAACCTGTTAAACACTGTAGCTCCTACACCTTTACCTGCTTCAAATCTCATATTTTCCCCAGTACTTCCTACCTTCTACCATACTTTATCATTCATATATTTATCAGATTTAGTATTTGAAATCTGTCTCTCTTTTTCCCAGAATATAGCCCTATAAGGTCAAGTACTTTGAATTGTTAACTTGTGTGTCTCATGTCACCAGGACAGTGGCAGTAAGAAAGCAACAAGTATTTTGTTACTCTGGCCCTTCTCTGGCCATACCTTTCACCACTGTACGAAGTCTGTGGAATGAAGAAAAAGGTCCATTTAGATTCTGCACTCTCCCCTTCCTTACTCTGTGATACCAGAATTACCTTTGCAAATAACCCCAAATCTTTATCCAGAAACTATAATGTCATCTTTCTCTGTTCCATCCCTCAGACAGGAGACTGTGCCACCAATGTGCATATGTTTAGGAAGGAATGGGTGGTCCAGGTATTGATGTGAGATGGGAAACTGTACATACCCTGGACATGTAGGCTAAAGTGTTCAAAAACTTTCATGTAAGACCTCTCACAATACAGGATAGAACTGGGTGAAGGAGAGGCTGTAGACTGAAGCCACCTCTCTCCATCCCAACATATTCCTGAGGACAACAAAAGTTCTAACATTGTTCTGGCCATCCAGTTGTTATAAAGAGATATCTGTCAAACTGGGATAATATAACAGTTTATTCAGTAATCTCTATTTTGTTTATAATAAATAATAAAATATGTGGGCCTCTACTTAGACACTTTCCCCCAGTCTCATAATTCTTAGGAATAACCATGCTACAAATAATCAATAGAAGAATAGAATCCTAATGGAGCAAAGGTGGAGAAGAATAGGCAAGCGATATATGGAATTACCTATACCTGGCATCAAGTGGGGAACTCTAAGCCACTATAGATATTTCTAAGACAGTGAGTGTCTTGGGGTGAAGAGATAAATGCCTAAGTTAATAGAGATGAGCTCAGCAATGATATGCATTGTTTGTATACAGCAATTTGTTTAAAACTGCACCTCCTGGAAAAATCTAGCTCTAGGGATCTATAATTCCTCCTTCAAACACTGTTCTAATGCTTGAACTGTTACCTCTTTTACTGCCCTTATCTAGCTCTTTGAGCTCTTAAAGAGAGATTATAAATACAATCTGACATCATATGGTCTAAAAAGTAAAATTCTTTCATTATTAAAAAATGTTCTTTTAACTTATATACAATAATTATTTAGTGATCTAGGTCACAATGATAAATGTGGTGATTGGGGATATAGTATGAATCTTTGGCCTACAACATATAATAAGATCCATCATTCCAAAACAGATTTATCATTAGCTTTCATCCCACTCAGGAAGTGACTCTTCTTATAAAGAACTGTAAAAACCCATTGGTTTATCCTGAGATGGAAAAACACATTTATATTGTCAACAGAGAAAACACAGATAAAGCATACTCAGGTAAAAGAAGAGGTTTATTTGCAAAAGAGTAACATTATTAGTAAGTTTCTTAGTCTTTATTATAGGGAGAAAGCTTTCTAACTACTAACTGATAAAGATGTGTCATTGGCATGGCATTTGGATCACATATTAGCACAAGTTGCAAATAACCTGCAAATAATAAGGGCTCTAGAATGTGTGAGGGATATGAACCAAGAACAATGCTGAACCCATAAAGAAGGACCAACTAATGTAGAAGAGGATGCTCCAAGTACTTTTATCTACTAGAAAAAGTAAAATATAACTAAGAACATCTTTGCATTTGCATATTACTGAATATATTTATATTTGAATTAATTGTGTTGTAATATTTATGCACACCTCATTCCAGGGTGCATATTCCTGTATTTTTAGAGACGTATGTGTTAGTTTCATGGAATGTCTAATTAAAACCAATAACTACACCTTTGTAAAGATTCTAGGACTGGAGGGATTTGCTGTTATAACTGGGATTCTAATGTTCAAAATAAGTCTCTGTCATTATTCATTCTGTTTATTATCCTCTGGTCTTGCAAAATAGTATGCATAAATTAAGCAATGGCCTAGCAAAGATTCTTTTGTTATGTGAACTCTGGACATTATTCCATGTTACTGCTGACAATGCATATGTCCAAGCCATTTTGAACAATGCCAGCCATAAGTTTGTCCATACTAAATTTTTTTATGATAATGATAGTGAAGAATCTTATTCATCTTATTTCCCTTTATCTGACTCTGGTAAATAATATAAATAATAGGAAAAAATATCATAGCAAATCTCTCAACCCAAGAGGTGTTGCTGTAATCTTTTATATGTAGAGGAACTTATGTAACTGAAGCATTTTAAAAAGAGTTGTAGTAGATAAATACAAACTTCTTATAGCTAAAAGAAACACATTGTGCCTTATTTTGGTCTCTGTTTTCTGGTATTCAAAGACACATTCTCTCAGGTATTCTTGTAGCCTTTCTGTGAACAAATATCTTGAAATATCTCAAAAGGAAACTCCAGTGCAGATCATGAGCTATGTATACTGATTATAAATAAAAACAATTACAGGAAACAAATTAGTAATGGTAGGAGTGCTTAATGAGGGAATCAAGTAAATAACATGGTTTGAGCCAATATTGGCAGATCTGGGTAAAAAGTGAGGAGATATTTAAAAGTATAAATTATATGTTATAATGTCTGATAAGGCCACATAAGCACGTGAGTTATCCATTGTTTCTCTCCTTTCAGACATCAGAAAGGATCTGAGTAGCACAACATTTTCACTGTTGCAGAAAATTTTAAGAAAACAAAAACAACTTTTAAACATACGCACTTATCTATGGGAAAGCATAATAGTAGGAAATCTGGGCTTGTCTGCTAGGCAAAGTTGGACTCCAAATCTAGCCTTTGTGCTTATCAGCTTTGTGGCTTTGATCAGGTTGCCTAAGCTCACTGAGCCTCAGTTTCTTCATCTTTAAAAAAGAGATGCCAAAATCGCTATTATAAAACAGTAACAGGGGTCAGAAGATATAAGAAATCTGTCTGACAAATAATAATATATATTTAACAGATGTTAAGTATTACAAATATTATCTCTGATAATAGCCAGGCAGATGAACTGCCTGTGGACAATCTTAGCAAATAATAATAATTTAAAAATAACATAATCACATAAGAACTGTTGCTTTTAATTTCTCTGTTATGTACTCTTTGGTACATTTATATCTTGCTTATGCAATTTGCAATTTATTCCAAAATTTCAGAAACAGTTCCTTATACTTTATGTATGTCTATTATAGCCCTTAATATAGACACTGCCACTGAATATTCAATAATGGCTGTTGATTAGAATGGAATCGAAAAGTAGAAAGCAATGCTTAAGTACTTTTTAGATTTCATTTTCCATGGAAAATGATTTTATGAACTTGCTACTAATACAAAACATTGTCTGAACAACACAATAACGATTTATGTCCCAGGACCACAGTAGTAAACAGAAATTATAAGAATGCTCTGGCAATGACAAAATCCTGATTCTGGTTCTGGCTCAGTAACAGTTTAGTTCTAGAAAGTCTGCCTATTTTGTCAACCAAACAGTGAATGCTCTCCTAAAGATGTATCTTCCTTGTCATGGTGTAAGCTTCTGCTCAGTAAAACTGATCAATTTCCATTGTCAATGTAGGCTTCTACAGTTGCTTTGTTCAAGTAATAAATACAATAGGATATTATTAAAGCCTTAAATGCTTCAAAACTCTTCTAACCCAAGGGACAATTTGTTTTGCTTATGACATTTGATGATAGAAATAAAAAGATATGGAAAACAAAAAAATTAATCAACTTCCCATACCATATTAGCAATAAGTCCAGAAAAAATCATTATTTTTTTAAATGACAAGAATTTTCATAACTGTTTCTCCTGTATAATATTTCAGAGACAAAGTGAAATCTGTGGTTATAAGCCTCCTGGGATTTTCAATGGATGTCCCTCAACCAAAGATTAGATAAGACTGCATTGGCTCACTGGGTTATCCTTTCACCTCCAGACCATTTCAGAAAAGTCAGTCTTTACTATTTTTGAATTTATGCTTCATTTTACAACTCTTTTAACAGGTATTAATTTTTCTGTATTTGATATAAATTCCTCATGCTTTTCTTCTTTGTTGACTTTAAAAAAAATTGATCCTTAATAGAAATACTAGTTCCTTAAATGTTCCTTCATTTACCTTAAGATTAAAGTGATTACAGTACCATACAATTCCTAAATATTTAGTAAGTGTTTAGGAATGATTTTATGCACATTAAAAGCAATTATATGTTCTTGGCTAAGTATGTAAAACACTTATTCCCCAATTTTATTCTACTAAAATTATGCATCAAATCCATATTTGTTATTTTTCTTTAATATAAGCATGCCTTTGAAAATATACCTATCCACTTTTGTTAAAACCTTCTGTAATTAGTCAAAAAGATCCAAATTCTTGACTTCTACTCCCATGTCTTAAGAACTCATATCCAATCAGATATCATCCACAAATAATACTAATACGTTTCATCAGGTAACAATCAACAAATATAATGCTGATTACTTAAGGTCAGTAGACTTGAAGTCAAATAAACCTGTAGTATTATAGAGAAGATTAGGGAACAGAGAGCTATGGTGGTGGGAGGGAGGTTACAGAAAGTCTCTTCTGCTGGTAATGACTGCAAAATTTATGTGTTCTCTGACGGTGACAAATGTAATAGCAAATTGTAGCCTCTCTATCAGTAAAGCATTCCATTAAATTTCCCTAGGCAATTAATTTCTGTTCCTGCCCTTCATGGCATGCCTGGAAATATCTAAAGCAGAAAACATTCTTAACTATGACATAGTATTAAAAAGTTTACCAGAATAAAAACACATTAATAAACATAGAGCAAACACTACATATCCCTGCTCCTTGTAGAAATAGTATGTTTGCTTTGGAATTCTGCTTTCATTTTTCCCATTTTTCTTAAAACTCCAACGATTATGCCACCCTGGCAAGGAGGGGCTCAAAGCCTCATCTAATTAGATTTGGGGAAAAAAATAATGTGAAATGTCATATACCTAACTGTAGTAGAGTAGAATTCATACTCATTACACGCAGCATGAAAAAATACTCCAAAGGTAGAAAACCTGATCCAGGTCATCCCAACAAACTGCTAACTCTCAGCCGTTTCTAGCCAGTCTCTTGGGTGCTAGTGTTGCTATGAGCTCTACTTTCTAAGAATCTGAAGGCCATTTCATTCAACACTGGCCACTTAGCCAGCTCTCAACTCATGACTTCTTAGCAGTGAACACCTTTAATTCCATTGAGAAGAGGACTCGTGAAATGATCACAATATATCCAAATAAGGCAAATCCCAAGCTGTAACCATTTAAACTGTTTCTGCATAATACTTCCTTGTCCATCCATAAATTCTGCCTGTCCACATTGCTGGGTAGGGACCTCTGAACTACTCCTGATCTGAGTGTTGCCCAATTATTTTCTTAAATAAACTATGCTAAATTTAATTTGTCTAAAGTTTTTCTTTTAACAAATTACGGAAACTAAGTTGGAACCTTTGGTAGATTCATTTACATAATCACACAAAATTTCAATTGTAAGTGTATATATTTCAAAAAATTCATAAGTTGAACATTCTAGCATCTCATTTAAAAATTGTGTGTGTGTGTGTGTGTGTGTGTATGTGTGTGTGTGTGTGTGTGTGTGTGTGTGTGTGTTTTCTCTACATATTTATACAGGTAGGCTTATATTTTGAAGCCTGGATTTCAAATAGACATTTTAACAATCTTTAATAACTACTTAAAATATAATATTGAGTTCATTAAGCTCCAATGATTTGGGGAATTGACTTTTAACTGAAATTAGATAGCATACATAAATGCAAAAATAGTAAGAATGTTTGGAAACCTTTGAATTAGACTTTGTTTAGATATAGAGCTGAAATCAAAAGAAATTATTAGTTGTCAGCACTTTCATACAACTGAAATTACACCTGAATCAAAGCATCATAATGTTTATTAATGTTGTCCATGTGATGATGAGTATTCTCCACAGACAGCCAACTTGGTTAGGACAAAGCAGCCTCATGATTAAATTTGGATGCTGTGGTCTGACAATCTTAGTTTGACACTTGCCTCCATCACTTATTGACCTCGCACAAATTTTTTAATATTACTTTCCTCTTCTACAAAACAGGATAAATCTCTGCTAAATGCTTAAAAGTTGAATCAATAAAATATGATCAATTTCATCATATTATCATTAGTGCAATTAAGCCAAAATATTTTTTAAATATTTTGTAAAAGTTAAAGAATGGTAAATAATATATAAGCACATACATTTAATATTAAAATTGGTTAAACAATTGCTACTACATAGTGCATAAAGATATAGCTTCAGTCAGAATGTCTATTGTTAGCTAAATATGACCACTTCCTAAAATAAATTTATTCATGTATATATTGGTTTATGAGATGGATTCTTGCTCTGTTGCCCAGGCTGGAGTGCAGTGGTGCGATCATGGCTCACTGAAATCTTGAACTTATGAGTTCAAGGGATCCTCATACCTCCGACTCTTGTGTCTAGAACTACAGCTATACACCACCTCATCAACCTTTTTTTTTTTTTTTCAGTAGAGATGGGGGTCTCATTATGTTGCCATGGTTGGTTTTGAACTCCTGGCCTCAAGCGATCTTCCTGCCTTTGCCTCCCAAAGGGCTACAATGACAGATGTGAGGCACAATGCCCAGCCAAACCCCATAATGTATATGCTGAAGTCCTAACCCACACTACCTCAGAATGTGACTGTATTTGGAGATAGAATTTTAAAAGAGGTAATTAGGTTAAAAGAGTTTTAAAAGAGGTAATTACGTTAAATTGAGGTCATTAAGTTGGGCCCGAATCTGATATGACTAGTGTTTTTAAAAGAATAAAACATGAGGGCACAGACATGGCAAGAGAAAAGATCATGTGAAGACACAGAGACAAGTTGGTCATCCACAAGCCAAGGAGAGAGACCACAGAAGAAATCAACGCTGCAGACCCCTTCATCTCATACTTGCAGGTCTAGACTTGTGAGAAAATAAGTATCTGTTGTTTAAGTCACCCAGTTTGTGGCACTTTGTTATGGCATTCCTAGCAAACTGAAACACTGCCTAAGTTCACATCCTAGCTGTTAGCAGTATTATGTTGCATAATTATTTAACCTTTCTGTGCCACAGTATCTTTATCTGTAAAATGGGGGTGTTAAGATCTCCAAATCCTAGGATTACTTTGAGAAGTGTATCTCTATGACTTGCTTAACAAAAGGTCTGGCTCACAGCTTGTCCTCAGTATTAGTTTTTATTGTTTTTCTGAATCTGGAACTCTTCAATATGCACCCTGTGTTGCACAGCATGTAGAAAACTGTATTTTTCTATTTCTAAAGGAATAACTACACATCACCAAAGTTTAGATGAGAAAACTGCTTGCTAGCATTTCAATGTACAATTGAGAGTGACAGTTTCACGTCTGAGGTCTTTTATAAATGTGATGCTTCCCCTTTCAAAATTTAACCAAAGAAAATGGGCCTCTATGAAATTATGGGTGACAATAGCTGCCTCTGTTGAAAAGCATATGGGAAATGGCCTTTGAGAATGTAGAAGTTAGAGGTGACTGCTTCTGTGACTAGTCTGTTGTTATTTTTAAACAAAAAGGATGAGCAGTCTCAGAAATAAGAGAGCCAAAGTATCAGACTTGGATTTGACAAGCCTGCCAAGATACACTTTAATATCTGTCTAAATATTTGGCCATAAAAGCACAAAACACAAGCTTAATTAAATTATAAAAAACAAATATTTGTTTTAGTCATTTCCTCTAGTGACAATAAGGTCTGATGTTACTTATGATGCTCTTAATATTAAATTCAAACATACACAATAGGAACTCTATGGACATTTGTGGATACAATCAGGACTACAAATATAACAAAAGTTGAGGCCATGGACTTGTAGACAGGAAATTTAAATGCTTTTATTTAAGTATCCTTCTGCAAGTCACAAGTATCTAAGTAGCTACTATTTCTAATAATTACATTAAATTATTAATTAGTGTTTTCTGCATGTGAGGCATTCTTATGTCTTCTCTCACCTACAGGTCAAATCACTTTGAATATTACCTCTGTTTTGTAGATGAAGTAACTAAAGTGAAATAGCTTGCCCAAAGTCACATAGACAAAAAGTGAAGGAGGAAATATTAAAACAACAACAACAACAACAAGATATGGTTATTCCTGAGATCAAAATCCCAATCTCTTTGAAGTATATTTTCAAAAAGTAGTACCAATTACTTCCTTGTTTAAAGTACTATCCATGGCAGCATGGTCTAAAATTTTGATTTAAGGATAACACCCTCTTTCTAAGGTTTCTTTATGACAAAAATATTAGCTAAGAAAGACTATTTATCAAAAGTAACTACAGAATGCTTCAGATATTTAGAAATGTAAAATGTGCTTAAAAAATATACTTTAAGTACCTAAAAGTCTTAAAGTAAGCATTCTCTTTGGTGCCAAGAAACTAGCAGGCCTTTTCAAACAGATATATAAAATCAAATGAGATTCTGTGCATAAATTAGTAATGCAAATATAACCAAACAATCCTAATGTGGAAGTATTTTTTAAATTTGCACTTGACTTTTTTTCCTCAAATCTTTAAGTCTCTGTGCTTTCACCCTCATTCATCCATCCAGCCATCCACCCACCCATCCATCTATTCATCTATCCATCCAACCGTCTATTCTACAAATGTTTATTATCCACCTACGATGTGAAGAACATTGTTTCTCAAATTGGAGACACAATGGTGAACAAAATAGACATGGTCCTTAATCTTACAGTGGTTAGTACCTTTATCATTTCTGATCTTGGTCTGATGACAAGATGGCCAGTCAGAAAAAGATAGGTTGCCAAAGAAGATTTACAATTACCTGAAAGCAAATGACTGTATATTTGTCTCTTTAAGAGTAAACAATTTGTTTTAAAATTTTATGCATTAAACACCAAACCTTATTATGAAGCTATCCCCTATTCTGGTCATACATTGGCACCTTCCATTTCAGAAAAGAAATGCATTTTTCTTTTGACGTAATTGTTACTCAAAGATGCACTTTGTGCCATGTTTGTGTGTCTTCAGCACTTTCAAGTAAACAACTTAATTACAAAACATTTTTCTCTGTTTTCCCTTTATAGAAATTTTATAGTGAAGTAATCATTAAGTATCTTCTAAGACTGCATATAAATTACTTACAAGGTATAAAATGTATTGCTTTTTAAATATCTTCTTAAGATATCATCTTTTTGTATATTTTGGTATCATTCATTCAGCAATATGTACTTGTAGTATAATCAAAACTATTATTTGCTCTGAGGATATGGAGATGTATAAAACATGACCTGGCCCCTTAGTAGTTTACAACCACTGTGAAAGACAAACATGGAATAGAGCAAAGGAATAACATGTTTAAGAAGCAACAGTGGAACCATCACTAAGATTCTATTAGAAACCAGTGAAGACCATAACGGGGCTATCAACAGCACCCTGTGTGTATATAGGGATGAAGCAGATAAATTTGCCTGAGGAATATTAGAGAAGGAAATTGTAGGAAGAGATAATTGCCTAATCTCTGAAAGGTTGTTAAGTATTCCACAGGGATTTAGCACCTAGACTGTGGTCTTAAATTATACTTTTACACAAAGAGAAACCAAGACTTCTTGGAGAAAGTTTGAGATTCTAGGTATGGGGCAAGAAAAAGATAAGATGAGCCTGAAACATCTTATCAGAGCAGATAAGCCTGAAACATCTTATCAGAGCAGATAGTGAGGAAGCTGTCAAAACTACTAAGTTCATATCAGAAGGGCTCAAGGACCAATTGGAAGAAACCCTTCCTGGCCAATGATGGGGTAACTTCAATTTCAAAAATGGTAATTGCAACAGATTAAAATCCATAAAATACATATAAACCTATGAGTTTGTAATACTATTAAATGACATACATTTCTCATCTTTGGACAATAATAGAGGACCAATTCACATTTTGGAAAATATAAGTAAAAGAAAATAAGAATTCATCCTTTTCCTTTATTAGCTGTTAACAACAGGTAACCAAATAACAGATTGAGGGTAGTACCTTAGTCTGGTCCATAGAAAATTACCACAGACTGGATGATTTATAAATGCCAGAAATTTGCTACTCATAGTTTTGGCAGCTGGGAAGTCCAAGGTCAAGGTGTCAGCAAATTGAGTGTCTTGTGAGGGCCCATACCTTGAATCCAGTGTCTTTCTATATTTTCACATAGCAGAAGGGGCAAGGCATCTCTCTAGTTTCTCTTTCATAAAGGAACTAATTCCATTAGTGAGCAGTTTACTTTTATGACTTAATCATCTCCCAAGTGCCCCACCTTCAAATATCATCATATTGGGGATTAGGTTTCTGCACAGGAATTTTGTGATAACACAAAATTCAGTCTGTATCAGGTACCATGTCTTATAATGTGCTCCAACTAATAAGTGAAAAATAAATTTTAAAATTATAGTATTAACCAATTTTGATTCATTAATTGTAATAAATAAGTACCATAATAATGTAATACTTTAATAATAGTGGGGACACTGAGCATAAGCTATATAATAATGCTGTACTTTATTCACAATTTTTCTGTGAACCTAAATCTTTCCTAAAATAATATTTATTTTTAAAAATTAGAGTATCACCATTCTGAAAGTCTTTAGGAATTAATGGTTCTAGGTATTCAGCATCTTTGGCTAGTAATTGCAAATGACATCACAATAATAGAGAAAAAATGTTGGGAGACAATTCTCTGTGTTGTTTCTGCATGGTATGTAGCAGCTTTGTTTCTGAACCATTTTTTCAAGAATGTATAGTAAACAGCATTGGAATAGCAAGACAATTTCTCCTTCCAGGGTAGAGGGCAGATTTGTTAGCAGCCCTTTTAATAAAAATGGGGTTTTGTAAGCTCAAAGTTCTGCAACGGTGACACACATCTCTTTTGATACAGTATCCACCGGTTTTCTCTTTCCAATCACTTCCATGGGACTTGCCTCAGGGGCAATGGGAACCCATGTAAACATAAAGCTCATGCTGACTGCTGTGCCGTTGAGTCTTGTGTCTTCTGCCAACACAAGTGAAGGACTAACTTGTTAGCTTGCAAACCCTCTAAAATCTCAGACATTTGACATTCTTGACAACAACAAGACATTATGTGCCTCCTGCTGAATGAACACACCACCACCTATGGTTTCATCAAAGAGACTGAACACAAGTATTATCAAGTCTCTGGATCTAACTGCCAATTTGTTGGAAGTACAAAAGACAGAGAAACACGGTGAATTCTATCATGAATATGCAATTAACAAAACCTAGCCTTCAGAAAATTCCTCAGAAAAACGTCCCAGGTATTTGAATAGGTAAATTATAAGAAGAGGGTAAAAAGGAGAAGGAGGGACTTATGTCAAATGTCTTAAAGAAAATTTGGAAAAAAGGTATTAAAACCAACCTATAGTGTCTAGGGATGCATACATGGGTGATAAAACTAGAACGACATATAAGAAAGCAATTTCTATACAAGTAAGAATGGTGGTTACTTTTGGGGATAAAAGCATTTGAGACTGTGATTGGGCACATAGTGGGGTTTCTGGGGTGGCTAGCGCAGCTCTATTTCTTGATGTAGACTGACAGTTACAAAGGGGTATGACTTTTCCAAACTCTTTAAGCTACATATTCATTTTGTGAAGTGTTCAGTATTTGTGTAACATTTGCTTATGAAAGTATAAAAACAAGCCATCAAGTGGAAAAATCAAGGAAAGACATAAAAATATCCCTAGCCTTTTCATATCTCGCCACTTGATATATGAAATTAGGAACTGAACAATTTCATATTGCATAGTGTTCCTTGCTATGCTATCAAATCTCTCTATTCATAAGCAGGAGCTGAATATGTTAGTAAGAAATATTTGTACAACTTAGGCAGAGAGAATACGTCTAATGTCAAAGTGTCTTGAGTGAGCCTAGCGTGGTTCACAGGTCTAAGACTACTGAATGGAAAATGAGTCAGGGAGGAGAGGGACTTGATTGGAAAAAATTAATGTAGGAATTTATCACTTTACGTTAGGAAATGGGGAATTTGTGCCATTGCATACAGAGAATTTAGGCTTTGATTTATTTTGTAGAATTATGTCCTTAGTTGTAGGGTAAAAATGGAGTAGGCTGGTGAGAAGCTGGTGGGGAGAGAAAAGTTAGAAACTTCTTGCCAGGCAAGAGATGAGGAAAGCAGTGAATACAAATTAGATGGTTCAGAGATACAAGCCATCTTTTTGTGGTAGAATAAAAAAATACTTCATGACTTACTGGATGTGGGAATTGAGGAAGATTAAGCAACAAGAAATGACCGAGGTTTTTAGCATAGGAGACTTGGTAGATTGTGCTGTAAAAAGTGGGATAAGGAACAAGTCTGTGGAATTTTCCCAAACACTATAGGAACTTTTGGTTATCTGAAGTTAAACTAACACCTTCCGTTTTACAAATTCTTTTAAATGACATGAATATATGCATGTCTGCTAAATCTGGACAGTAGGTGTATGTATCCAATATATTTTTCTGTATGCTTAATATGCTTTTAATCTTCAAATGAATTATGTTAGTACCTGTGATTTCATACATATTCGTGGATGGCAGGTTATAGTATTCTTCACATAGGTCTAAAACAGACCTTCACATAGGTCTCAACTGGGGTGTTTTGCTTTCCAGAAGACATGTGGCAATGTCTGGAGATATTTGTGGTTGACATCTTGGGTGAGGAGTGGAGGATGATACTGGCATCTAGTGGGTAGACATCTGGGATGCTGGTAGATGTCATACATGCACCAGACGGCCCTTTCTCCAGACCTCCCACCCCCACCACTAAGCAAAGAATAATCAAGTCCAAAATGCCAAGGTTGACTGACTTATTAATTTGAGGCAACTGTTTAATTTTATTGCGTATAGAATTGTTTTAGGGGTTTTCTAAAAGTAATAAAAATTAACAGTATCTGCCAGTATACCATTAATACGATCCATAAAATATTTATACATTATGAGGAAAATTTAAATTAATATTCTCATATTAATATCTATTTTTCTAACCTGAATTTATTATTATACAGATTGCTGGATGGACAGTGGATGGATAAATAAATATCCATTTAGATGGGTAAACAGGCCTCTCACCCTCTCTTTCCTCTCCTCTTTATCTCTCTCTGTCTCTCTCTCTCTCTCTCCACATTGTAACCTAATTTTGTGATAGCAAAGTTTTCCACATTGATTTGATTTTTTTTTCATTCACTGTTAAAAAGCTTGCCTAATACAACTTGGGGACATTAAGGCTAAGATGTTCTATTTATAAGCAAATTTATAAACAAAGTCATCCATTTCCTTTATAGGCATAATTCTTCTTCCACTCTAAGAAGGCATCTTTTGCTTGAAAGAAAGACTATGTTTTATAGTTTCCAAACTGTACTCAGTAACTAAACCAATTTAAATATAAAAACTAACAGTGTCTCACAGGGAGGAACAAATGAAAAAGTGAATAGTCTCTTTGCAACTTCTTACAGGTACAGTAGACAAATGCTTGTGATCATCTCTTTAGTTATTCCCATTTATTGTATTCCCTTTAAGGAAACCAGACAAAGATACATGGTGTTTATCTCTCCTGAGTCAACTTTACCACCTTTTTCTTGGGAAGGGATTTATTAATCATACTAGACTTCCACAGTGGTTGAGAACCTTGGATTATACTCCCAGTGGTGGGGTACTAGGTTCATGATACGCTCATTAACATGAGTGACATCAATATCCTCCTCCTCTTCTGGAGAATGAATGTGGATATTTACTTGTTCTCATTCCAGTCATCTTTATCAACATCATCACAGCATTGGCACTTTACATGCATACTGCAGTTTACAAAGCCCTTTCATATAAATACCACATTTAACCTCCAATCAGCAATTTCTGAAACAATTCACTTTCAACAGATTTTTGTTTTTCAGAATTATGTTAAACTAGAAAATGCATTGTGGCTTTAAGTTCATGAACTACAAGAATATCCAAAAGTAACTGATATTAATAAAATAATGACATAGGTGACATTTCATCTAACACCCTTGAATTTACCACTGAATAACCTTTCACCTCTCTCTTCTAGAATTTGTTCCCTTCATCCTCCATTAATTTCCTTAAGCAGGTCCCAATATTAAAATCTGATGCAATCTCTACTAGCTGACACACAAATAAAACTTTAAAAAATAATTCATGCTAAGGTTTGTTTAGCTGACACAGTTACCTCAAATCCCTGTTAGAAAGTGTTACTGTACAAAAAGATAGATAAAAAAAATTAGGTCATGGGGATTAAGATTCTATGGGACATTTTTCTACTACTCAAATAAATTTCTGCTACTGTAATTCACAACACTAGAAATAGTATTTTTTTACTACCATTATTACTACTCTTAGAACATTACTTTTATGAGTACCCACTATATAGTTGACACTGTGCTCACTGTTTTTTACATAGAATGTAAAATGCAATTGTTATTATTTCCACGTTACCTTTTAAAAAATGCCTAATTTAATTTGTTCAAATACATGACAGTTCCTCCACAGACTTTTACCTAACACAGCACAAATACAAGGCCTTTATTGATACATGACTACTTAATTTATGTAACTAATTTCTTCTGCATTACCGTGAAATAATGTGTTGACAGTGTTGTACCAAGAAAACAGGAAAAGACAAGAAGGACAGAAAGAGCTTAGTGCATCAAGAGTAATACTGAAAATATTATGCTTTTTGACATTAGACCAATATTCTCAGTACGTTACTGAAAAATATCTGCTACAGAACTTAAGAGAGATGTAAAAATAAATATTCATTTGATAAATGGAAAAAAGTAATAGTTTAAATCACTGATAAAAATTGTAAAAAAATATGAATGTAAAAGAT
This sequence comes from Cheracebus regulus, assembly GCA_963574635.1. NCBI lineage: Eukaryota > Metazoa > Chordata > Mammalia > Primates > Pitheciidae > Cheracebus > Cheracebus regulus. Next base: position 115,716 of record CAUYQU010006458.1, read on the forward strand.
CAATATAATCTATATTCATTTTTTAAATTATCATAAACATATAAATATGCCATCCTCACAAAAGATTTGCCTGAAATAGTCACATTTGAATAAATGCTCTAATGTTGAAAGATGCTTGCCTAAGTAATATCTCCATTTTCTTCTAATTTACTTCAAAGATCAGAGTACAAGTAAACCAACTAAAATTAACCAAGTTGTTTTATACACAGTTTTTTAAAGTGCTAAGCTAATTCAAAGCAGAAAATGAAAGTGGTTGATAGATTTCTAGAGGAAACTAAAGTAAAATAAAACAAAAAACAGAATTTGAGGTTCTGAATAATTGACCTAACATTGACTTGAAAAGAAAATCCTTCTCCCAGAACAAATTATATAATTAAGAAAGCCACTGATTTCTATATATGTCTATAAACTTAAAGTTACATAATATTTTACTTTATTTATATATGAAAGCCATAAGATACACTTGTACTTAAAGAAGAAATGTCAAAGATAACTTTATCACATTTGAGAAATGTATCCCAATTTTTAAAAATATTTCAATATGGTTAGGCACAGAGAATCATGCCTATAATCCCATTACTTTGGGAGGCCAAGACAGGAAGCCTACTTGAGGCCAAGAATTCAAGACCAGCCTGAGTAACAAAGGGAGACCCTCTCTCTACAAAAACATGTTAAAAGTTAGCCAGGCATCACGGCACACGCCTATAGTCCCAGATACCCAGAAAGCTGAGGTGGAAGGATTTGATAAGCCCAGGAGATTAAAACTACAGTAAGCTGTTTTCACAGTATTACACTCCAGCTTGGGCAACAGAGTGAGACCCTGTCTCAAAAAAAGAAAAAAAGAATTTCATATTTAATTTTTTTACACACCAAAATGAAAAAGATTAACCATCCCTCTTAGCGACAGCAAGATAATTGATTTTTTTAATGTTAGAAAATAGTCTATTTTATATAGGTGTTTATATACCATCACATGTTTATTTTTAAGTCTATACTTTTTAAGCATTATATTAAGGTTTTTGAAAATGCTACTTGAAAAACTAATACCCTGTATTTCTCTAGTTCTATAGCCTTTAGAACACATTTTACTCAATTTCATCTGAACTTTATTACATCATTATAGAAAAGATATATCAAATGAATGCCCATGGAGATAAGGTGAATTTTAGTATTATTACTACCCAAGTTATGTATAATTTTGTCTACTTCACACAATAGGTCATGAACTTCGGATGAGAATATGTGTCTCTTTTTTTTAACAGCAATGTCCTGTACAGTGTCTAACATTATACTTTATATATAATGTGGTAATGATTAAATATTTTTAAAATTGAGTTAAATGGGCTGAATATTCTATTTATAACCCTGAACCTTACACTAAGTGTACTTAGAGGACAAATGTCTGAAACTTTTTTGAGTGTATTCTAAATCGACACAGAAACAATTGCTCAAAATCTTACTTTGTTGAATTTGTTCAAAACAGACCATTCTATTCCCTTACTTCCTCATCCAGTAAGTATTTAATGAAGGCTTGCTAAGTGCCAGGTTTGGGCTCTATTTGGGGAATATTGAGATGAATAAAACAAAAATTCTCTCTAAAACCTTGACATCTAATAAGTACTTAATTAGTACTTAAGTGGCTTTACTTAAGGTAGAAAATGTTATGTAAATGTCATGGAAAATGGTAAAAATAACCAATTTTGAGAAATTTTAGGGGACATATTTCAGCACATTGTGATTTAATTAGAGAAAAACTTAAGTATTTTCATCTTCCAATCTTTTAATTATCATTCATAAGTGCAGTAGATAAAATGGAGAGTTACTCAAGGATTAGCAACATCTTGAAACATATGAGAAATGGCCCCAAGAATGATGATTTTAATAAGAAACCAATGGAAAACAACACGCTATGAAAGGATCAAAACTAGATTTCACTGATAAAGAAATACATGGAATATATATGCAGATTATGTTGAATATTATAATAATCATACAATTCAACAGCATCTAGCATCAACATGAAGGGTCAAGATGAACCTAAATTGGCATAATCTACAATTCAGTTATATTGTTTTCTCATGGAATTATAACATATAATCTTATTAATTTATTCATTAGTTAAACTTATTCAAGTAATCATTACACATAGTATACATTATTTTATATCCCTTTTAAACAGTATACCAAGGTTATTTAAGTTAATCATTTAGAATACAAATACATCTTTTCTCTGCGAAATCTTAACTATATAAAACAAGGTAGAAGCTAGCAAAGTATCAAACAATTTCTATTGAAACAGCATTTAAGCTATATAGATATATTTAATGACATTAACTACATATTTAAGTATCATATATTCTATGTAGAATATACATATTAACTTACATATTAAAGTAATGTAATAAACTTGTCAAACTACTTTAAAAAGCCATTTTCTTGTGCTTTTCCCTTCAAACTGAACATTCTTTCACTTTTTTCATGTCAAAAACATGATTCTAAACTCCTTTAGGCATCACTGGTTTTTCAGATGTACGGCACAGGCTTCAATAAAAACACCCTCAAGTTTTAAGCATGAATGGTAGAGGGGCACAGTTTATGAAAATCATTTTTCTAGTTCTTGATAGTGAAGCAAATGAAGCATCATTTCAAGAATTGCTTGGCCAGTTTTAAAAGCACATATTTAAATGCAGGTTTTAGTTGTGACCAAATAGCATATGATTTAGATACAGGCATTTTTTAATGAATCAGAGCGGAATATGAAAACATAAAATAGAGACTGTCTCAGACTACTTCACCCTATCAGTTCCTTATTGCTTTAACTTCACTATTATTTAATCCAATTCTTGCACACATATTTTATTTATTGCTCTGTTCCCTTTCTATTCATACACATTGAACATTTCAAAGCATAAATGGAAAATGACCATTTGCTTGGATAAAGTCATAAAGCCATAAGATTTTATCACATACATACTGTGATCTGAAATTATGTGTTTCCATATCACAATATCTATCAGAGTTAGTAAAACAAGTTACTTCATATGTTACGCATTTTCTTCTTTTTTATTTCAGCCATATTTTTATCGGGGAGGAGTTACATTTTTGTACCTGTTGCATAAATATACCATGATGCTCAGTGACTATAACCTTTTTATTTTTCACCCTCTCATCTCCTGCCCTTGCACCCTTCAGTTTGCAAAAGAAATGTCATTTCTACCCAGTGAAGGACCTATTCAAATTGAACTCAAACTCAAATTAGTAATGTACATTTTCTGAAAAATTAAATAATTTAAGATTAATTTGTACTTTTTTTGCCAAGGTAGATATATAACAAATAGAGAATCAGCATTAAAAACACAGGACAGAAAATTCTTGTATCAAAACAGAGATGAAGAGTAGCTTCATATCTAAGTCACATTGATGATAGAAAGCAAATAATTGCCATGTGACAATGAGAAGAATGTATATGCTGTTGTTTTTGGGTGAAGAGTTCTATAGATATCAGGTCCATTCAATCCAGTGCTGAGTTCAGGTCCTGAATATCTTAATTTTCTATCTCAATGATCTGTGTAATACCATCAGTGAGGTGTTAAATTTTCCCACTATTATTGTGTGGGAGTGTAAGTCTCTTCAAAGGTCTCTAAGAACTTGGTTTATGAATCTGGGTGCTCCTATATTGGATGTATATATATATATATTTACAATAGTTAGATCTTCTTGCTGAATTGAATCTTTTACCACTATGTAATGATCTTCTTTATTTATTTTAAATCTTTGTTGGTTTGAAGTCTGTCTTGTTAGACATTAGGATTGCAGCACCTGCTTTTTTCTGTTTTCCATTTTCCTGGAAGATTTTCCTCCATCTCTTTATTTTGAGCCTGTGTGTGTAATTGCATGTGAGAAGGGTCCTTGAAGGCAGCATACCAGTAGGTCTTGGTTCTTTATCCAGATTGCCATTCTGTGTCATTTAATTGGGGCATTTAGCCTATTTACATTTAAGGTTAGTATTGATATATGTAAATTTGCTCCTGCCATCATGATGTTTAGCTGGTTATTCTGCAGGCTTGTTTATGTGGTTGCTTTACAGTGTCACTGGTCTGTGTACTTCGGTGTGTTTCTGTAGTGGCTATTGACAATCTTTCCTTTTCAAATTTAGTGCTTCCTTGGGGAGCTCTTGTAAGGTAGGTCTGGTGGTAATAAATTCTCTCAGCATTTTCTTGTCTGTAAAGGATCTTATTTTTCCTTTGCTTATGAAGCTTAGTTTGGCCAGATATGAAATTCTAGGTTATAATTTCTTTTATTTAAGAATGATGAATATTGGTTCCTAATCTCATCTGTCATATAATATTTCAGCTGAGAGGTCTGCAGTTAGTCTGATTAGCTTCCCTTTGGGTGACGTGGCCTTTCTTTATTCTCACAAACTAGAAAGTCTAGAAGAAATGGATAAATTCCTGGACCCTCCCAAGACTGAACCAGGAATACAATGAATCCATGAACAGACCAATAATGAGTTCTGAAATTGAGGCAGTAATAAATAGCCTACAAAGTAAAACAAGCCCAGGACCAGATGGATTCATAGCTGAATTCCACCAGTGGTATAAAGAAGAGCTGGTATCATTCCTACTGAAACTACTCCAAAAAATTGAGGAGGAGGACCTCCTCCCTAACTCATTCTATGAGACCAGGATCATCCTGACACCAAAATCTGGCAGAGACATGATGCAAAAAAGAAAACTTCAGGTCATTATTTTTGATCAACATTCATGCAAATATTCTCAATGAAATATTGGCAAACCAAATCCAGCAGCACATTGAAAAGCTTATCCATCACAATCAAGTAGTCTTCATTTTCAGGATACAAGTTTGTATCCTGATACAATATATGCAGGTAAATAAATGCGATTCATCACATAAACAGAACTAAAGACAGAAATTACATGTTTATTAATATCTCAATAGAAGCAAAAAAGGCTTTTGATAAAATTTAACATCCATTCATTATAAAAACTCCCAATAAGCTAGGTATTAAAAGAACATACCTCAAAATAATAAGAGCCATGTATAACAAATCCATAGCCAACATCAAACCGAATGGTCAAAATATGGAAGCATTCCACTTGAAACTGTCACAAGACAAGGATACCCTCTCTCACTCCTATTCAATACAGTATTCAAAGTTCTAGCTAGGGCAATCAGGCAAGAGAAATAAATAAATAGAAAGAGAAGGAGTCAACCTATCCCTGTTTGCATATAACACGATTCTATATTCGAAAACCTCATAGTCTCAGCCCAAAGGCTTCTTAAGCTGATAAACAACTTCAGCAAAGTCTCAGGATATAAAATCAAGGTGAAAAATGATTAGCATTCCTATATATCAACAACATTCAAGCTAAGAGCCAAATAAGGAACAAACTACCATTCACAGGTGCCACATAAAGAATAAAGTATCTAGGAATACAGCTAACTAGGTAGATGAAAGAGATCTACAAGTACTATAAACCCCTGCTCAAAGAAGTCAGAGATGACACAAATAGAAAAACATTCCATGCTCATGGATAGTAAGAATCAATATCATTAAAATGGTCATACTGCCCAAAGCAATTTATAAACTCAATGTTATTACTATTAAACTGCCATTGACATTCTTCACAGAGCTAGGGAAAACTATTTTAAAATTCATATGGAACCAAATAAGACCCACATAGCCAAGGCAATCCTAACAAAAAAGAACAAAGCTGGAGGCATCGTGCTACCTGACTTCAAAGTATACTATAGGGCTACCATAACCAACACAGCATGGTACTGGTACAAAAGCAGACATACAAACCAATGGAACAGAAAAGAACTCAGAAAAAAGACCTCAATCCTACAACTATCTGCTATTTGATACAGGTGACAAAAACAAGTGATGGAGAAATGAATCTCAATTCAATAAATGGCACAATTACAGCCCATTGGAGCCTTAAAATCCTGAGATCAAGTGATCATCCCACCTCAGTCTCCTGAATACTGGGACTATAGGCATACACCATACCTGACTAATTTTTTTCTTTTTGTTTTTGTAGAGACAAGCTTTTACCATGTTGCCCAAGGTGATCTTGAACTCCTGGTCTTGAGGGATTCATCCACCTCCCTTGAGCCATGAGCCACCACCCTAGCTCCCAAACTCTTAAATAACTTACATTAAGGACAAACAATTATACCATCACAACCCATTCTAAGGTTGTCCAATCAATCCTGACTTGATTGATTCAAAGCTACAAAAAATATAAAGTATAGCTTTACATTATTAAAGCTACCCTTTAATAATCATGGCTCCACAGTTTGAATTTTGGAGCTATAGCTTTCTCTCTTCAAAGAACAACTTCACGTGGAAAGATAAATAGTTAAAAGAAGAGTTGGCTGACATCTTTCAGAAGGACGATTTATAAACAAACTACAAGTTTATACTCTGCTAACTTAGTTCGTATATTGTTTCAAATTATATATTTTGAAGGATAAGCTGATTTGCTACTAAGGAGGATATTCTTTGGCGATTTATCAATATTAGAATATCTTACTTGAATTTATGCCTCATTACTTTCATTCATTTACTTCTTGTATACAATTTTTCAGTATGTCATTGGTAACATAATTCACAGGGAAAAAAATCTTGCAAATACCAATGAATTTATTATCAGTACACATGCCAATCATCTCAGAAAAAAACAGTGTTTCGGACTTTTGCTTTTTTTTTTTTTTTTTTTTTTTTTTTTTAATTTTTGGCTTGAGATGGGGTATGGAGTTCCACTCTTGTTGCCCAGGCTAGAGTAAAATGGTGCGATCTTGGCTCACTGCAACCTCCATCTCCCTGTTCAAATGATTTTCCTGCCTCAGCCTACCAAGTAGCTAGGATTACAGGCATGTGTTGCCAAGCCCAGCAATTTTTTTTTTGCATTTTTAGTAGAGACAGGGTTCCTCCATGTTGGTCAGGCTGGTCTCAAACCCTGACCTTAGGTGATCTGCCTGCCTCAGCCTCCCAAAGTGCTGGAATTACAGGCATGAGCCACTATGCCCAGCCTGTGATTTATGCATTCTAAAATACGTTATTTTCAACCAAAATATTCTCTCAAGAAGAAGCATTAAAATGGTCTCCTTCCAAATGGTCAATTATTCTTTACTAATATTATTCTATTTAAATGTTACTCTAACATTATTTTCTGTACTTAACCATGGATGTCTAATATTTTATTTAACTAATTCCTGTATAAAACATTATTGATAATGCAAACCATGATAGCTTATTTCATTCTTACTATGTTGCACTAATCTGCGGAAATGGCCAGAGAAGTTACGTTTTCTTCTATTGCTGAAATTAAAGTTAACTCATGGGAGGTTTACATATTAACATAATATGTTACTTGCATGAGTTATTCCACTGGAATTTTATATCCAAGCTGAATCACTTATAATAGATAAATCTGTAATAAAGTATAACTCTAAACCAGAATTTCATCACTCATTCTCTGGGGAGGGAAGAAAGATACCTGAGGCCAAATTTACTTAATTGTTCGGTGATAAAGCCTTGTGTTTAATCACAGACTGCTTCAAATGAATTCCCGATAGTTGTAATTAATTAGCTTCATTTCTTGTTCATTCACAGAATTGAAAATATTTTACATTATCTTATCTTAGCTTAAAAGTCATCACTTTATTGTGTTTTTTTTCTTAAGTTGTGCAATATCATAGAGTTCTAACAACTGGGAATGGAAGGTGAAGCAAGATTTATAGAGCTTACTCAGAAATGAGTGAGCAGTACATAGCTTCACTGTAGAAATTTAATCAAAATCAAATTAACTTTAAAACCATTAAATCTGCTTCAATGATATATATGATTTATGCCCTATTTGCTCTTTTCTAGAATTATAAAATATATTTATTTTTCATCTCATCAATATCAAATATCACTTACATTATAAAAATCAGTTGTATAAAAAATCATATCCAAAATAAAACCAGTTTTAGCCAACAAGCCCATGGTAACATCTACAACGACTGAGCTAAAAAGAAGATAAACTTTGGGCAAGTATCTAAAAATCAGTTATGTATATATGACTCATATGTTACACGAAAAGAGAATAAACAGACTGAAGGAATAAGAAAATATCAATTTCTACCTATGTATTCTTAGAAAGCTGCTTAATTTCACTGTAAAAAAAAAAGATGTTAAATAGTGCCTATAAATATAAAAATTTTAATGACATCTTTATATAAATATGATTTAAGGTAATATGATTGCCAATACAATCAAGAAGGAAGGTAAGAAGATGCAGGAAGAGGTACATTCCTTATAACACTCAGCTAAGATAGAAATGACATCATATGCCCCTTCCTCTATGGTTAGTAAATTGTTAGTGTCAGTGAGCTTCCTGCCTGATACAGGAGGGAACTCTTCTGAGGTGGACAGAGAAATTGAGCCTTCATAACATGATTTGCAACCTCAACATACAGTTAAGTTCAAGTCTTTCCCTTAAACTTCCAGTTATAAGAATATGTCCCTTTTTGGCTTGAAGAAGAACATGAGAGAGCAGGAAAGAAAAATGATGAAATAGTCTCATGTATTACACATATAAGGTTTGTAACTTTTAGCCAAGACCATTGCTAAAACAAATCTATTGCTTGTTTTTTGACAACTTTGCTAATTCTTTGCCCTAACTTCTCAGAGTGTTCATCTCTCCCCTTGGCACATTCTCTTTTAGGACTTACTTTGTTAAGATATTGCCTTAAATAAAAAAAAAGTAACTTGGTCAGGCATGGTGGCTCACGCCTGTAATCCCAGCACTTTGGGAGGCCAAGGCGAGTAGATCACCTGAGGTCAAGAGTTTGAGACCAGCTTGGTCAACATGGTGAAACCCCATCTCTACTAAAAATACAAAAAATTAGCTGGATGTGGTGGCAGGTGCCTGGAATCCCAGCTATCCTGGAGGCTTAGGCAGGAGAATCATGTGAACTCAGGAGGTAGAGGTTGCATTGAGCCAAGATTGTGCCATTGTACTGCAGCCTGGACAACAGAGCAAAAATTCATCTCAAAAAAAAAAAAAAAAAAAAAAAGAAGAAGTGAATTTAATCCAGGCAAAACAGTGGCTCACGCCTGTAATCCCAGCACTTTGGGAGGCCAAAGTGGGCAAATCACCTGAGGTCAGGAGTTCAAGACCAGCCTGGCCAACATG